>JAKSZP010002910.1:0-116644 GCA_022478985.1 Massospora cicadina | reverse complement strand
ACGCATAACTACTAAATCTACCCCTATAAATATCCCTTATTTTTAACTAACAAAGTACCACAAGCTTTATCTCATAGAATAATTTTGAATCTCTTTTTCAGAATTCTGTATTTTACGATTGGAATCAACTATAACAACAACTTTTTTGAAACTATGTCTATCTTTGCTAGAGCCACGAAACTAATAATTAGCCTTTGTAGCACCTGCTTTTATTGTAACTTCACAAAATTCCAATAGTAGAAAACAGGCGTTTATGTGCCTAAAGTATACTTGATTGGAATCAGTTGCCACCTTTATGAGCTTTTACAATGCAGCAACCTCTCATGCTCACTAAAAAATGTTACCTTTGATGATGCTCTGGGTGGCTATTCTGACTGGCTTAACTTCTCAATCTATATAGCTCGGCATCTAATCTCTGTAAATGACACCTCCAGACTATCCATGATATCAAGGAGATTCTGCTGGAGGTTGCAGATATTTATTACGCTGAAGTTACTTTAGGTGTTTGGTCAAACCCCCAAGTTCTGACCATTAGGGATCACTCAACTATAGCCCCGCTGAAGGAGGCTATGATGATCCTAGGGGCCACCCTATGCTGGTTACTACCTGAGCCCAGCACCTGCGATGCAGCTCAAACCTGACCTTTCTCCGCCCAGCCAACCTGAGGTTCTCAAGATAGCAAGTCAGATTGTATTATTGTCAATGGGGCAGCGCTACCTGCCCCATCTTGCCACCAAGGCGATCTTTTTGTTAGCCATGAGCCTCATCAAGTGGCTCCCAAAGCCTGCTCTTAATCGTGAAACCCTCTCTTAGTGACATTTGCACCACTAACAATGGGTTATATGATCAGGTCACAAAAGCTAAACTGCCTGATTCCAAAATGCTCACAGCTGCTAATCGCCCCAATATTGGAGTAATTATAGCATCCACCTCCCAGACGCTATCTCCTTGACCTCTCCTCCAGGCAACTCTAGTCTGAAATTTGTAGCCGTGGGGCAGTATAAACCGCTAGGTTAAAGGTTAAATAGAGCTGAACAAATATAACGCCTCCTCCAAGATATAAAGTAGTGTTTGGGAGCGGCCTCAGAGCCTCTTTTGCAATGAGGATTGATCTGTAACCCCAGTCCTATGGACTCTCTGATGTTCATTAAAAACCCTCCAATGATGAATCTGAAGGGGGTTGTGAAGATGCTGGTCACTATGTTTTAGGAGCCCCAGGTGAAGTGGAGGTACCTGACAGGTTGAACCCAGAAAGAGTGGATATCACTAGGATACCCTGTAAACATACCTTTAACAGGTGCTGAGAGGACTTTAGGTTTTTTGTTACAGCCAGTGATGTTGATAAACCTCATTGCCACAATGATCCAATCCAATCAGAGTGTGCATACACTTCAGTCTATCAAAGATAAAAACCCTGAAACTACCAAAAGACTTGCTTCTACTCTACTGCTGAAGGAGGTCCTCTCTCTTCCACCCTACTTGGGGGAATCTTAAAGTGGAGGTTGTTGTCAACAGAGCACGAGTCATTGCTATCCTTGACACCAGATTACCTATGAACGTTAAATTATTAAAGCTCATGAACAAAATTAAGCTGGCTACTGACCTTGACTATACTCAAGAGTTTATCATTGCTGGTTTGACCAACACTCACACTTTGGGGCCTACTCATCTTTACCCATCCAATTTGGGAAACTTCTCCTTTTGGCCCCGTGGTGGCTTTAGCCAAAAATACCTATGACATGCTCATTAGCACCCATTCATACTCGAGTATGACGATTTTTAATATGAATCAGGTCTATCTTCCCTGCTTAACTACAAGATTCACCTGATTCTGGACAACAATGAGATTAATAAAAAGTAATATGCTTGCATGGTTGATTATCTTTACTCCGCCTTATCCCTACGGTACATGACGTCGGGGTGGAATACCAATATGCTGCCAGAATCAGTGGATCCCCTTGAGGGAATTCCATTTTATGAAGCCGAAGAGGTGTTGATTAAAGCGGGTGAACAAAATATGATTGACACCAAGATTACCCTGCAGATTCCCCACAACTTTCTGTTGCACATAACTTGCATTGATAGAATCAATCCCTTAGAACCTTGAGTATTTTCAGGCATCCTAGACTCAGCCTACCAACAACCTATCATTAATACTACTGGGGAATCTTAACAGTAAGGCATAATCGTAAAGAAACACCATGAGCTTGGGAAAGGTCTGCTTATCCCAGTCAAGGAGATTAACCAGGTCCACTGCACTGGATCTAAGTCAGATATGGACATACCTGCTGACATATCGCTATATACATTGCTGGACATTCATATCTCTGATGAACTATAATCTGAAGAACTAGAAAAAGTCCAAGCCTTGAAAGAAGACTACAGCTACATATTCTATAAAGCTGAGACCGAATATGGTCATAGAAAGGTTGGAGTCATACTTTTGATGTTGGCGATGCTTGTCCCATCCAATCCATCCCTTATTGTAAATCAAAAGTTTAGGAGCGACAGATGAGGATATAGCTTAAAAAGCTTTAGACACTGTGCTACTGGTACCATCTCAAATCCCTGGTCATTCCTTCTCCAGCTTATAAAATAGAAAAAATGGCGGTCACTGGGTTGTGATGGACTACCGCAGGCTAAACAACCTCACAAAGAAGGATATCTATCCTATCTCACACATTGACGACGCCCTATAACAGCCCTCTGTATCTAAGTTCTTCTCAGCTATCTACTTAGCCAGCGGTTATTGGCAGATGAACCTCTCTCCCAAGATCAGGAAAAATGCGCTCTTATTTGCAGCGATGCCTATTTCAGCCCACTAACTACCTCAGGGGCTGTGCAACGCTCTTGCATCTTTACAGAGAGCCACGAGTATATCTTGCATGACCTCAAATTAAGTTGTGTAATAATCTTAATGCCATCATTGTATTTTCTAAGACATTTAATGACCATCTTACTTAATAAAAAGAAGTCTTTTAATGTTTGCGTCAGTCCAATATTAAATTTAAGCCTTAAAGTGAAATTTTTTCCAGAAAAAAAATTAAATTTACTTGGACACGCCATCTCAAAAGAAGGAATTTAACCCCTCCAAGACAAGTTTGAGGGTATATCCAAAATGCGTGCTCCCAAATCTCTGCGTGATATCCAGGTATCTTGGGTATGATGGGGTATTACCACCAACTTATCCCAAGTTCTCCAGATGAGTGAGCCTCTTGTACGGCTATTGACAAAGAACGTCCCTTTTCATTTGAGGAGCAGAACAAAAGATCGCCTTCAAGATGCTAAAGCAATGGTTGAAAAAGAGCCCTATCCTGCGCCATTCTGATTATAGTAAACCTTTCCTTCTGTTTACTGTGCCTCTGACTATGCTTTTGGAGCCATTTTTGCTCAATTGGATGAAAATGGTGTGGATCATCCTGTATCCTATTTAAGCAAGACATTATTCAAGGTTGAACATAAATACAGTGTCACCTAAAAGGAGTGTCTTGCAATCCTGCTGGCTGTAAATTATTACCGCCCTTTCTTATATGGAACTTTCTTCACTGTGGTCACTGAACACGCCTCCATATAGGGATTGAAAAATATGAAGGATACCACTGGTGTGTTGGCTCACTGGGTCATAAAAGCTCCAAAATTATGATATAAAGATTTAATGTCGAGCTGGAACCTGCCATATGAACGTTGATGATTTGACATAGCTGAATATCCTTCACCTGATAATAGTTAAGATGGGAGGCTGAATGACCTCCTTATGACCCCTGCGCCTGTAAAGATGAGGAGGAACCCATCAGGAAAACATTAGCTCAACACTCCAATAACACCAAGGTGGAAAGCGGGAAGTTGTATAAGAAAGTAAAGATAAATTAGTTGCCTTATCTCCGCCCTTACAAGTGAGTCCTTATGATCATAGAGGTCCATTCTACTCTCATGTACAGTGAAGTGCGCTAAACTTATGAGTGGGTTAAAAAAGGTACTAGGGGAGGAAATCATGGAGTCTATCATCGAAATTCTGGATGCCTGCCTAATCTGTAAGAAGCAATCCAGCTACAAACTCAAGTATTAATACCAACCCACCAAAACTCAACAACCATTACATGTAATAAGTTTGGACGTGGTAGGTCCGCTACCTCAGAATACCAGTGAAAATTATTATATCCTAGTAGGCATTGTACTTCACCAAATGGGTTGAAGCAGTTGCTCTTTCTTCCAAGACCGTCAAAGCTACAGCCACCTTTCTTTATCAACATAATTTCATCTGGCATGGTTTTACAAGGTTTACTATGTGACAATAAGAAGTTTTTTTTGCCCCGCAGGTGGTAAAGCTTTTATTTACTTCCATGGAGACGCAGCATCTTTTCTCGGCCCCCTACAACCCTTACATGTATGGTACTGTGGAAAGAGAGAATGGAGCCCTAGCTTCAATATTACAAAAGATGGACAGCTCAAATCCCCTAAACTAGGATCAATTATAACCTAGTGCCCTCAGGCCTACCATATCAGGTACTCAGAATCCTTAAAATGTCTCCTTTATGATTTTTATATGGTCAGGAACCAGGAGTACCAGCCCTACTAGCAAAAAACGTCTTCTATGGTAGGACAGATGATCCTGAAAAAGCTCTAAAATATTGTCACAAAGCATAGTCCAGCTGAAGTCTGATGCCATGACTAACCTAGCTAAAACAGTTACTAAAGAAGGTGTGGCTGCAAAGAAGCATAGGAAGCCGATCCCTTTATTTTAAGTGTCAGAGTTGTGTTGTATTACCACAATTGTATCACTTCCAGAAGTGAGAAGCTCAGGTCTGTTTGGGAAGGCCTTCTTTAGTCACTTATAAGTGAGGGAATGAGAACTCCAATAAGTCTTTTGCTACATGAGTTACTGTCAACTGAGTCCATGGCTGGTTCATGCGCCCTTATTCTCCTTTTAACACACTTGAAGGGGTATTTTGTACAATTACAAGCCCAAAATTTGTGAGAATAAAGTTTTAGATGAACATAATGATAATATTGGCAAAATGAACCTGGCTGATTCTCAGTGGATCCCTTGAATTGGGGATATTAAATTTTGTAAATGCTTTTTAACCAATTAGCACGATTTTGGGTAGTTGTATCGCATCAACTATGTGGCAAAATCAGGGGATCCATCTGAGGTTCCTACCTTGCCACTTCTGATTCTACTTCAAACACTAAAGCGGGGACCACCCCCTTTTATAGGTTTGGAGGTGGTCATACAAAAGTGCACCTATTTTCCTTTATGGTGATTGGCTCAACTATATCAGATCTTTATATAATGAACTTGTCCTACCTACTTAATTCCTCCTTCAGCCGTTCCATTAAAGCGAGGCGAGTTTCAAGAGCTCCAATAGGCTAACAATCATAATTTCTAAATTGGCTCTAAGCTAATAATAATTTTTATGCCTATATTGCTTTGGTCTTCGATTAATTTTAAATACTAAGAAACAAGATCATAATAGAGGTTGCTTCTTGATCCCCTCTATAAACATATAAAACCAATTATAAAAGCAACCCTTTATTAGAATTACAATTTTATTTTGAACATCTATCTATGTAAAGTACATTAGAAATGTTTATTTCAGCAGTAGATAGTGAAACTTCTCCAACAAACTTTGTTGAAATTCAGGGTGCAAAGCACCAATGAGCATACAAATCCCTTGAATTCCAACAAGAACCTCTCAACTTATATTACCTGCCACCACTGATTGTCATGAAAACGGCAGAAGAAGTTTAGATCAGATTTCCAGTCAGGATGCATAAGCACCCAAAAAGCAAGCCAGAATGCCAGTGGCATTGCCGCTTGTATGACGTTGTATGGAGCTGAAAATTGGGAAACAATGACTCATTGATGCAGAATGAGCGTGAAAAGAAACCTGAGAATGAACCAATGGAAACAGCCTCATACACTGGGGGTCTTGCTGCAGGTGATTGTACCACTGGGTTGGCTTTTACAGGGTTGATGGTGGGTGGGTTCAATATGATTGTAGAGACAAGGGGGCGGATCCTTGCTTGAAAACGGTGGATGCAAGGCCACAAGATCACAGTATTTTGATGGCGGATAGTTTAAACAAGAGGGTTAAATTGCCAGAAGTTTCTTGAACGTTGAATCCAGTTGACAATGGTGAGAGTAATTGTAATCATCAAAACTGGTAATGCCCATCCGGTGTAGGGATTAATAGGCCACCAGATTAATGCTATTTGGGCTTTGACAAGAAGGATTTAAATAAAATAAAAATTGAGTTTTTTAGCAGGAATTTATTGGAAAGGAAAATAAAGAGAATTGACCAACAATTTTTTCAGTGCAATGTAACTGATTAAATAGTGTTCAATTGTAGTGGGTCCAAGCAGAAATTGTGTCCATAAATTGGACCTAACCTAGAAATTTTTGGTAGAGGGGGTGGATAATTTCAATTGGAACTGACATCAAAGGATTCAGCAGCAGGCAAAGTTGCTATTGGTCTATCCGCAAATGCCTGAACTGATGTCAACTGCATTTACGTAAGTTGGTGTGACAGTGTTTGGCCTGATGAGCAATGGGAATTCCCCAGGGTCACCCCATATAAGGATAGTTTTAATTGGTTAGAAATGGGTTTGGGATGGCCAACCCACCTGTGCCCAGTCGCTGGGGCGTTTGTTCAACCAAATAAGTGGTATCAGGTGCAACTCTCAATTCTTGAACTAGGGGCTTCAAATTATCAGCGACAATTCCCAGTAATGTTGAATAGTTATTTCCAACAGCGATCATACTGCTGGATGAGTCAAAAATGTTAGCGATTCCATCTGATGAATTGATATTTTCCCTTTTATGACTATATGTTTTCTGATCATCAGCTTATTCCCATCAGTTTCGGACCTTTCAACTTTAACTCTGTAATCTCAGAGCAGAAATTCCTCAATTTGGTGGACAAGTTTGGCTGAGGTGAGCGCAAGTACCTAGGGAGGAATCCTAATAGGGAGGGCTGTTACCAAGCGCTCATCTACCATGTGGGCGAGGTGGCCCTGGGTGACAAGGGGTACAGCCACCCTCTTTGGACCCTTTTTATTTGGAAATGGGAAGATCGCCTGATCTACACACCGGGGAATTCCCTTGGACATACACTGATTCTTTCATTGGGTGACGTGAAAATTTATTTTTCCAGAGCCCTACACTGTTCTGATGGGTTACTTGGACATACTAAGCAAAATGCTTTCATATCATTTTGTATCATATTGTCACATCACTATAATCTTTAATTTTATTTGATTAGTTTAATCTATGTATTTTAGTTTTTAAATTTAGGTTTAAGTTTAAGCCTATGAATAAGCAGAACCTAACTTTCCAACTCTAATATGGTATGATAAAGGTGCCACAAATAATTCAACCCAAAATACCATCTACAATGACCATGCCACTTCTCCCCGCCAATTTTTTCCCCTGGTTGCCTCACATCTGTAGCAAGGCTATGGGGTGGTAAGCTGATCTGTATACCTGCGTCCGCTTTACCATGATTCTCTTAAACCACCAGTTCACTTACTGCTTCTGGTGCTGGCACTCTTTCCAACTTACTATGACCCATGCCAAAATCACACCCAAGGATTTTCCAAGGCGACAAACTTCTAATTAAAATTATATTTGATAGCTATGCCGCTCTTTTCCAAAATTGAGGCAGAGTCTTAAAGCCTAACGCACGGCGCCCTTATACCAGACACAAGTTTCTTATTCTTTTCAAGTTATTGGACGAAGAACCAGGTTTGGTTCAGGTTGTTTTCAATGCCCTCAATAAGAATCAAGTTGTTCTCATCTGAAATTTGATTTTTACCAAAAAGCACTATAAACAAATCCTTTTACTAATAAAAAATCTTGATATTAACAAACACCTTAAAACTCTTTATACTGAAAGTTCCATTCAATGTATGTCTATCTGGAGAGGCCTTTTCCAACGTGCTTCATGAATTACTATTGTGGGTATTCTAATCAACTGGATTACTTGAGTATGTTATTAAAAAGGCTGTTGTGGCTCAACCCATCCTCAACCTTTATTACGTGAGTTTGCCACCCATGCTTCACAGTTTGGTCTTGGGTTTTTTTTCCCCGCTCTAGCATAGATTATTAAGTTTTACCACCTTGCTTTTCTAACAAGACTTTATTTCAAGGGCGTAAATTCTGTTGGCAACCATGATACCATTGTATGGTATGGATTACCAAAGCCTAAAACCTCAGTTGCATCAATTATCAGAATTTTCAATAAAGGTGCGCTAAACTTTGCCATCACCACTGGTTTGCTGTTCTACCACTGGTACATGTGCCCTCACCAGCTTACTCGTGTAGATGTTAATGAAGAACCAACTGCATCTTCCACACTACTTAAGCCTAATATTGTGCAATTTTCTTCTAACGCAATACAGTCACCTGGATCATTCCCTATAATTTAACCTACTCAACTTGAACTAATATTGGCTACAGATTTTTATTGTCTCTTGGCGAGGCTTCTACACACTGCCAACTATTATGATCCAATCTCTTGGCTCAACTAGAAGAGTCCTGAAACTTACACTGCTTGATGATACTAATTTACTTGGTTCAAATTCCTAAGTTGGAATATCGCCAGTATGTGTTAAACTAAATCACACCAGCATGGAACAAACCTAACTCAACTCAAACAACCAAAATAATAGCCATATGTTAGTATGTGCTTCATATTCACATATAAAAACAATTGCCGCCCCAGTCTAGGCTTGAAGGAGATCTGTTAAGCTTTACCCTAATATGGGTGAAGCCTTATCCAATGGTGTCCTATTTATTTATTTATTTATATATTTATAAATTTATAAATTTATTATATATATTTTTTCTTTTGTTTATTTTCTTAATTACAATTTCTAAATTTTATAATATGAGGTACATGATTAAACCTATTTATAAGGTTCATAAGCTAATTATATTTAAATTAAAAAATGACTGAGAAATCTCATCAAATTATGTTGACATATTATGCTAACAATCATTAATTATACCCCGGATCTTTTCTGGTATATTGTATAGTAATACTATTTGTTATAAAAAAGTATTAATTTCTACTTATAAACCTAATGTTAAATAGCAGTTGCAAAGCCATATTAAGGAATCAACCTATAGGTTCATCCCATTAGGTAATTAAAAAGAGTCTATACTCCGCCAAGTCAGTTGGATGATTCTTTTCCCAACTGGTTTAAAGAATTATTCTCTAGTTTTGATAAATAATCCCCTTAAGGGACTAGAAAGTGATTAGTTATTATATATGATGGTGGTAATTTCATGGTATCAATAATAGGGGTTGACTTAGGGCCATCAGCATCAGGGAAGTGTTTATGAATGGCATTATTTGGTTGTGTATGGGTACAGTCACAGGAGGAACTCACCTATTCTCATATTCACTAAAGCCTTTTCAGGATGCAAGTTATTCAATCTGTCTATTTACACGCTGGGATGCAACAAAATACTCCACTTCCAAAACAGGTATCCATTCTACGAGTTAAAACTCTATTAGTCTCAAGATGGGACCTCAAAGGGTTTAAGTCTGATCTCATGGAAAGTTGCAAAGATTCTAAATCTGGGAGTATATCCAGCTGGTAAGAGGCGTATCACAGATTTTTATGGACAATATGACCTATCCACTTGTGGCCAAATTATTAGATGACCGCTGTTCAGGGTTTCTGGAGTTTGTTTCCAGTTCCTTTGATGGCTAAAGATAATTAGTCATATTAGCATCAACAGGTTCATAGTGAGATTATTTTTCACTAGAGAAAATGTACTTTAGCTATAATTAAAGCCAGACAAGTTTGAGTAGAGGATAAATTACTTACTTAAACAATGTGATTGTATTTCTTCAAAGGAACAAGCCTTCATTTCTTATAATGTCCCTTTTTAAACAGCAAAATCTTCCTTACTTCTCAAAGGAGCATTGTCCTTAGTTCATGTGTGGATTGGCTAATTGTACCCAATGATAGAAATTGGACGAGATTATCTTATTTAAGCATAAGATTTTAGGGTTTGATCAATATATATGAGCTTAATATTATTTGATTAATTGCTGACACTTTAGAGTTTCAGTTAAAAATCCAAAAATGTCTTAAACTTGGTCTTACCCAACAATACCCCCTTAAGATCTTGTTGAAGGGGAACATAACTCTAGTAAACCTTCCATGGACTCTATTAATCACAGACCCTATCTTGATAAAGGCAACAGAGTATTCAAGGCCACGGCAATATATCACTCAGTAGGGTCAGACCACAATACATCTAGCTTATAAGATCTTCCTCCAGGTTGGTTATAGTAGAAGAGTACTGAGTCTCCTAATTTGTATTCAGTTATGTGGTTTAGCCTATCATTGTCTAAATTAAAATCTATCATTGAGTAAAAACCATTATGGATTTCATTATTAAGCCTAAAAATATATCCTCTTCCAGTCTTCTAATAGCTAGATCTGCTGCGTCAGGATTAGAAGACTTAATATGGGCTGGAAGTTAGATGGTAACCTGGGTCCCAACTATATAAAGCTTAGAATGGGGAAATACTAATAGCCCAATGATAGCTTACTTGCTATGCCATCAGAGCTCCAAGGAGAAATTTTTCCGTTGGCACAAATTTTTTGGGCCATTTTACAGAGTGTCAGGCATCACCCTTTGCTGGATGAAGCCTCTTACTAGGGGTCATGACTTGCCAATACTTAATTATTAAAAAATGCCAAATTATGCTCACAATTAGCTTAAGTTAAGCTGGTTCACAGTGTTAGGGTTCATCCTTGATAACAATTACTATCATTTAGAGTGGTTAACACTCCCAAGACTATTAAGGATCAATCCTAGTAATGATCAAGTCTAATTATATTGGCGACCTAAGCTGAAGAAATAATCAATAAATTTACTATTAATCATTATGAATTATTATTAATATTATTAATTGGAAATAATGCTAATAGTATCTTTTAAGCAAGGCATTTTATTGCCCTCCATCACATAGTGTTTACCCCCTGCATTTCATAAATTATCTCGCATCCCACTAATATCCTTTTTTAGCACTAGTGGTGCCCAACCCAAAAAAGGCCCTCCACACATCATTATTTGCAAATAAGCCAAACAAAGAGATTTTCATGAATAAATATAATTTTAATTTAACACCTCAGCTATCATCCAAGTAAGTCATATCAGACGGGAAAGAAGCTTTAGGAAAATTTTTGTTAGGCACCCGCTTCAAATGGCAGACCATAGTAGACAACATGGGGGTCAGAGCATCAGCGGTATGTGGCATGAGGAAGTATAGATGGGGTTTTCTTTTTTAATGAGGCCAGCGGTAGCCATTGCCTCAACGTATAGAGCAAGATGATGCTCTGCAAAAGTAACGAGAGCAGGCACACAAGTAAATGACTTGATGCGCTGGCCTCACACTAATAGCCTTAAAACTTTAATTAATGAAAGCTTTCCTAATCAATCTTATCATTTAAATTAATTATTATACCTTCTATATTATCAATTTACCTTACTACAACTGATTTAATTCTATTTAACGAACTAATCCCTTCTCCAGTAAGGGTTTAGGCTGTAAACTTAGGGTTAACTTTGGCCCTTTTCTCTTGGGCAGCGCAACATACTAAGTATACTGCAGTCTTCCCTACTGTTTAAAATTTGGAGGACATCTATCAAGAGCCCCATCTAGCCAGAATTCCAACACAGAGAATATAGATAAGCGTACCATTAGCTCATTCACGGCCCCATTATTGGAATGGTGATAAGGGGACACAGAGTCTTGATAGGGCTCCAGCAGTGATAGATTGAGGTTACAACTGTGACATATAATTGTACCATTGTTAAGCAAGAGAACTTTCAAGATTCCATGATTAGTAATACTTGTTTAAGGAAGATGAGGCAGTGGCCATAGTTGCAATAAAGACTAAAGATGTAGCTTCAAGCTCTTCTTGTGATGTAATAATGGATAGAATATTTATCAGTGTTCATACATTGTGGTAGGCAAGGGTCCAATCACTTCAATACTGATGTTAGAAAAAATTAAAGTCGTCAAAATGTCTTAATGCTGAAATTTTAAATTAGAAAGACTTTGACTTTAACAAATGAGGCCGATTCAATGACATCATGAATGAAGTTGACATGCCTTCTCAGTAACATTGATCCTTCAGACACTGGTAGGGATTCTTCAGGAAACCAGGACTTTAGTGGTATGCACTTCCAGGATGGTCAAGGTCCAAAAATAGCGTACACAAAGTAGCCACTCCATCCCTACACGTTTTTAAAGCAACAATTATTCAATTTAGGTCTGATCCATCATTTGTCTTATTCATTTTGAAACCTTAGGGGTCTCTTGATCCCACAACTTGGGTCATCTAATCATCTCATAAACCTGATTCTTGTCAGAAGCATACAATTTAATATTGAAAAGTGAGATAGCCCATCAGAATTCTGGTGGAAAGATTCCACCTGGTTCACAATAGACTAATTTTAATATTACAGCTTAAGGGCGATAGAGTAAATCTCCCATTGAGATCCTTCATTTGTTATAACCACCTCAGTGACGCGTGTTTGGTTAAAATTGTGAAGTGTTTACCATAAAGGAAGGTTGAAAATGCTTAATGGCCAATAGCACAGCAAATACTTGTGTTTTAGAAACACTATAATTTTCTTTCCACCAAGGTTATAGTCTTACTAAAGTAAGCGCTAAGATGATCAATTTAACTAGAGTCCAGTTGTGCAAATATTTCTCTGATTGTGACTTCACAGGTGTCCATGATCAAGATGATTTGATTATTAGATTTGGGGTTGACTAATATAGGTGCTGACATTAAAGCTCAAAAGGAATTGAAAGTCTATTCCTTAGATTCTTACTAGTGGAACAGGATCTAATTGTCTAGTAGGAATAATAATGGCTTACAAAGCTCCACAAAATGAGGAATGAAATGTTGATAGTAATTGGCTATTACTAAAAGGACCTGAATACTGAATAAGCTATTAGGCCGGGACATCTTATGTATGGCTATGACTTTTTAGGAAAAGGAGAGAACCCTTTATTCATAACCTATGTCTAAAATTCATTTTCCCTAAAAAAACTTTGATAGCTTTCACTTTAAATAATCTGCTTGTATCCAGTCCAATACTTCTCATAGGCTTTATAAATGTTCATTAAAGGTACTAAGAACAAGGTAACAATGTATAGGTAGATTAATACACAAGATAATTTGAGGTCTCCAAGCATATCATCCATTGCCTTTTTGAAAGGTTGCAGGGGAGCTACATAATAACTGTAGCATGCAGGTCATCTCAAATAACCCTTCACTGGAGTATAGCACGCATTCCTTTCTGTCTTCAGGTGTAAGTTTGATCTACTAAATCCACTTGAAAGATCCATGGCCGAAAAACTGGGATAAAGCTAAAAGTCAAAATGTGTCATTGATATAAAGGTTAGGTAGTTGTACTTCTAATTTATTACATTCAGACACCTTTAATCCATTATTACGCAATGGACTCACTATTTCTTATGGACCAACATTAGGAAAGAGCTTAGGTGCTCTGAGACAGCTTTATGATGCTGGCCTTCAGTAACTATTTAAATTTCTTGGTCACTTGTGCTTTTTCACCCTTAGATTTATGATAGGGACTGCCCAATTGGGTTTAATATCTCCAGTCTGAACCTTATGTTGGACGCCCTTAATTATCTTAAAATCAACAGGGCCCTTAGAAAATATGTCAACATATTCCAAAAAAGGGTATATGCCAATCGTTGTTAATCAAGAGAATAAACTATCACCAAACTTTACCTTCACTTGCACTATGATAGAGGGTTCATCAAGTTTAATGTCAGCCAGAGATCCATAGCCATAGATGGAGTCAACTTGGTCACTTGATATATGGTAGACGTGAGTTATCAAATAATTTCAAGTCACAGTCTGAGGTTGTTTTTTGAATTAGCCATCATAATGGTAATAGGTCCTTAATACATGTGCTTGAGTATTCCTGGACAAGTTAGAGGGTAACTTGTAGAAGGATTAGCTTCACTATAAATTAGTAACAAATGAGCCACAGCTATAGTGACTGAGATTTCCGTTTCCACCACAACATGAACTTGGGGGAATGAAAACCTTATTGACAGGGAAATAGTACATTATTTCTTGAGCATCGATGCTGTATGGAGTTAACATAGTCTTTAGTCTCATTACTCGGTATTCCAGATGCTTAGTGGAATTGAATGTACCAATTTGCAGCTGCGTGGTTTTCTCCTCCATTTCTTCTTGATCAGGTTCTGAATAATGAGTGGGACGTGATACTATATTGAGGAGAAATGCAAATCTTTTTGATTAATACTGGTGTTAAACTAAACTAGGAAATGTGTTTATGAGAAGGTCAAAGCTATCATTGTCCAGGAAAGTAGATAGGCAGTTATTACTAAGGGCCCAAATTGGATGTACAATGATAATAAGCATCGAGGGATCTAGTTTAGGAGGCCTAGTGGTTCCATACTCAAAGGTACTATTACAATTAACGCGATCTTAATCCAACTCATCAGGAAGGATGAGATAAAGTTAATTGGGGAACTGGTTTAAACAATAGTCAGGATTTTCACCATGTGCATAACTACCTCTAAATATGTATTTTTGGAGCCAAAGTGAGGGATTGAATAGATAGCAGTATATAATAGGAGTTTATAGGGGTTTATTGAGTTTAACAAAAAAAGAATAAGATGAGCTAAAACCTTAATTTCCAACTATAGTGTTAGGGTTGTCAAGTCCATTTACAGCTGACACAATGAAGCACTAGGATGTAAAGATTCTGAGTAGGTTATTGAGGCGTAGTTTAATCAACATAGGGAGGCTTTCAACCTAGGCTGACGCTTTTTCTGCCTCATCTGATTTCTTCTTCCAGCTTTGGCTTTCCTTGCTATTAGAATTATCACAATACTCTCTGGGATCACATCAAAATTAAGCCTTCAGGTCTCTCCCAAAGGCTTGGATATGAGGTTTTGATCCCTAATTAGATAGGGCATGATGGATCTCTGGTTTGGGAAGGTCCAAGTTTGCTTACTTAATGATGAGAATTGCTTTATAAAGCCTTTTTACTCCTTGGAAATGGAGCATGATATGTCAGTAAAAAGTAAGTGGAAACTACAGTGACTATGGCATCATACAGAGTAACTTGTCACAGAAGGATAAAGCCTGGGACTCATAATAGAACAGATATCAAAGTTAGTGTATAATTTTCCACTTTTAGATGTATCTTCTTGAAATATTGCTTTTAATAAAATAGTGTTAAGTTTCTACTGAATCCATTGGTAAGTTAGGCCTTTAAATGATCCCAGGAAATGCACTACTTTTAGTAGGACACAAACTTTCCTAAGCACTACTATTGAGACTAGTCTGGATGTGTTAAACTTTTTTGTCTGTTAGTGGATAGCTCCATAGACCCTTTGTACATAAATAGGAAGGTTGTATATTCTCCATACCAGGGACATACTTATCATTAGAGTAAGTCTTTAAGGAGATGACATGCTTAGAGTTGGCATGTATAGCTGAGGTTCAGAGTATCGCATTATCTAAAGGTTTTTTCTCATGAAGTTTGGTGTTTGGCTTTTGTATGCACGCATTAAACAGCTGTAACAGATAGATTCTAATAATATGTAATATCCTACTTTAGTTAGATTACTAATAAGAAACACTAATGGATGTTGAAATTAACAATATTATATAGCTATTATTTAAAGATGTTCCCCTATAAACCATTATTTTAGTCTTAACTTTTGAAATTAATTATGATATCTATAACATTTTGTGGTTTGTTAAATATGATCCCTGAAATTATATATAAGTAAAATTAATGGTTAGTACAATATTTGACATACAAAATAATTTTTTTAATCGGTTTTGTAGCCAATCATTAAGGGTGGTTTTCAGAGTTAATGAAGCGTTGACAACACTTTTCATTGCATAACTTGTAGGTTAGCCTGGGATATGAAGCATGAAGTACATGGGTAATTTGTCCCATTACTAAGTATGGCCGCTAGGATAAAGGTTAATATTTTGGGGTTGGTTAAAGGCATTGGGATACGCTTTGTCAGAAACAAGCACGTGGAGGGTCATAACCTAGTCAGCGGTGGATGCTGACTAGGTGGATGGATAAGCGGTGGAAAAATTGTTAGTGCAACTCATTAAGATAAGTTGAATAATTAAGGATGCTGTTCTATTGAGGTGCCAGTCAAAGGGTTGAATACTGAACTTCCTCCATTTAAACCCCCTAGATTCTAAAAAAAGATATAAAAGAAGCTTAAACAGTTAAGGTATTTTTGGGTTTCCTTTTGTTGAAGTGTGTGGCGTAGGTCCAGTTGTCTACCTCTCAACTTGAGTTAAAGAGATATCACTTGGGTGTAAAAATATACATGACTGAGGTCGAATTTAGTATAAGGAAGCGTGTATGGCAAGCTGTTGTCATACACTAGCACTTTTTTATTTTTATATCACTCCATACCTTATTTGCATAAATAGACCTGTTTTATGGTCAGAATCAAATATAAAGAAGAATGGCTTGCAGTTGTTGTACACTTTTACTTCTCTATTTATTACACTGAGGCACATAAACTTGTACCCTTAACATTATTTCCTTGTTTATTTTTAATAGAGGAAATTAGATAGTTAAATATCTGTCATACATGTACTTCTTTGGACGAGTTTCAGATCAGTTACCCTTATATATTTTCTATTGTTTAAAGAGGAATAAACATTGCCTGTAAGAGAATATCTGAGTGAGGGCTAAACTACTTATAGTGAAGAGATTTGATTGGATAGTTTTCTAAATAAAACTAGCGCTCCCCTATATCATATTTACTTTTGATAAAACCTGTGCAGTAAGCAGAAAAAAGTTTACAGTCAGTCATGTGAACCTGATGAAGTTATTGTCAAATGAATTTGAGATTTTCTTTAAGATTTTCAGCACAGATGTTTTCATAAGTAGTGGGAGCATAGAATTAATAGCCTAATGAATTCATATTTTTTTTGCTAACCTGGTCAGCGAGTCTCTGCTTTTTATTCTCTTGCTAATTTCCCAAAATCTAGAGTCAAGTAAAAGTTGATTAAACTTGGAATCAGCTGAAGCTTGATGTGTTCATGATACAGAATTAATTTCATGGAAAAATGCTTTATAGAAGAAAGTTATCATTAAGGGAAGTGTCAGCATCGTGGATAGCAGGGCCAGGAAAAGGGATAGGCATTAAGATTCTCAGAGGAAGATGTGGTATCCTTAAATAAATACAGCTGGGGGCCATGACAGCCAAGATGACCAAGGCTTTATAAATAACCTCACAAAAATTCTAAAACTTAGGAAAATTAATTAGAAAATATAAAAGCAAAAATAATCTGTTCATTTGAAAATTGGGATTTTTATAAGACAAAGGGTTTATCACGCATATGACACTCCATAGTGGTATGACAATTAGGATTTTGAACTTCATGAAGAGGCGCATGATAATAAATCTTTTTTGTCTCATGGTATTCTTCCTGAATTTATAGGGAGATTTCTTTTACTATTGGTTTTATTAACATCTGGATCTCAAATCTTCCAGCAGGTGATTCAGGGGCAGATGCCTTTGTAAGCCTTGAGTCAGGAATTAAATTGTTGGAGGTTGATGAGATTCAAGTTTGAATTGATTTAATTTATCTTTAGCCACAGTGTGAGTTCTGATAATGCCCCCTATTATCCTGTCAGAGGGGCACGGAGGTTCTGAGAAAACGCCCATGTACTCGGTTTATAGTGGTACCATTATTGATGCTGACAACTGAGTATTCTGGCCCATGCTTGTTCAGAACTTTATATGGACCACAACAAGACATCTCAAGCTTGCTGGTTCTTCCAATGGGGCGATGGTGTTAGAGCCTTACTAAGTCCCCTTGTTGGTACAACAGCAGAAAGGGTCATTGTGTCTTGCTGCCTTCCATCTCCTGGGTCGTTTTATGCACCAGAACCTCCTTGGCCAGGGATTGAAGTCATATAAACACATTAAAAAAGCACATAAGTTGATCTTTGAAGCTTTAAGGCTGTTAAAGTCAGAAAAGGTTGTAAACCAGTTGGCAGGATGGGTTTCCTGCAGTTTAGTGCCTTAAAGGGAGACATCTTTATCAGCTGGTGATAGCTGACCCAAAATGGCAGCAGGGCACTTGAGAGAAAGCGATTCTATCATTGTGGGTCAGTGGAAACTATCTTCTTTAAGATTGAGATAAAAGATTTGGCTCTTTATACATCCCCATTAGAGGGGGGTTATAAAGTGCTGCAAATGCCTAAGAATGCCAAGTAGGGTTGTCAATTCTCAGATCACCAATGAGGTGAAATTGAAGCCATTGTCCAATAGAAGCCCCTCTTACTAGCATGTTGGGTGAGCAGATGCGGTTCAGAAATAAGGCGGTTGTTTAGGCAGTGTCTTATAATAACAAATACAGTTTCATCTAATTTAGTAAGATGATCCATAGCCAAAATATTGTATTGGTGAGCATGGAATCCCTTAGGCAGAAAACCTATAACTTCAATTCTTACCATATGAAAAGGGGCTAAAGGAGAAACTACTTGGTGTTGGAACCTTGAGTTGAGCCTATCATGCTGGCAAAGGTGACACAAGCATCCAGAACATCTTGGATCAAGATGAGCTTTCTGCCCCAAATATCAAGACTTTAACCATTGTTGAGTCATATATAAAGCCCCATGCCTGATAATAGTATGTCCTTCCATAAAAACCTTAATCCAATTAGAGAGGCTGACATAAGGGAGCCAATTTTACTTTACTAATATATAGAGCATACTATTAGTCATCTGAGTATGGGCCACTTGCTGTTTGAGCTCACTCTGGATCTCAGGGGTTTCTAATGGTTATAGTTGTAGCGACAAAGGAGATCATATAGGCGGTCCTCCTCAGCAGATAGAACGGTCAGGATGAGTAGGCAAGTGAGACCATCAGCTTTTATTGGATGGCTCCAGGTCAAGGGACAATCAGAAAGTTATATTTTTGAATTGTGAGGCCCACTAGGCTAGTTGGCCATCAAGATCATCATCTATTGTAACCAACGTAAAAAGGCATGTTTATTTTTTACCATAGATTGTGCTCATAGAGGAGGGAATGGAAATGTTTTAATGGCTAAGATTACTACTAAACTCACACTCAGTGATACTTTAGTTCAATTAGATTTAGAGAGGATTCTGCTAAAATCGGCGATTGGGTGGTTAACCTTGTTTTAAACATGCTGCGTTAGAATGGCACCAACGACCACATCACTGACAATAGTAAAAAGAAAAAAGAGCCTTTTAAAATGGGGACTTATCAGTACAGGAGATTTGGTTAATCATAATCATAAGGTAATAAAGGATTGTTCTTGCAATAGATCTCAATATACTGGCACTTTTTTATGTAACATATAAATAAGGAGCACCTCAAGCTTAACAAAAAGAGGGATATATTTCTGGTATCTGACCATCTGAGGAATACTTTATTTAACTTAGACTTTTTAGAGGTGACATCCTGTGTATGGCTTAACTCTATCTGCCAGTGGTTGGATACCTTTGCTAATTACCTTATGCCTAAAAATCATATTAGTGCTAAAAAAGTGCATTTTAAGGGTTTCAATTTCAAGGATGGTTTCCGTAGTCAGTCATATATCAGGCTTAAATGGTTGAGATGAGAGCAAAAATCTTGGATAAAGATGTTTAATGTCTAAATACACTAGAGCACAGGAATTTTAAGTCCCCTAGGATGCCGTTCCTGGCTCATTGGAACATAGCCAGGGCCTTGCCTAGACCCTGCAACATTTGAGTTGGTTTGAACAGGACCTCTTAAGCGACGAAAGGCGCACTTCTCTCAGTCCTCTTAGGCAAGGTCTACTTTTAATACCGCTGACTAGGTCCATAGCAGAGAAGTACTATGTTTCAGTCAGCATCTGAATGAAATAGTCAATCCTACGTAAAGAATACCTTTACTTTTAGGCTTTTGAATTCTGCTGTGATAATCCATTATAATGCAAAGGATCCTGTCTTTTTTACTAACTAGAGAGGCATAGCTTCGTTTTAGTTATATTCTTTGAAGAGTAACCTTCAAAAGCTACTCAATAATTATCTTGAATTTTCTTTAGTAGGAATCTCTTAGGGAGGCTGTGCTCCTAAGGAAATTTTCACAGCGGTTCTATTATTAGTAAAACCTGTACACTTTATAACAGGAAGGATCTCAGTATAAAATAAGCAAGAAGTCTATAGTATAACAACTAGGCAAAACCGGAGGTATATTTATTAATCAGAAATAAGAGATATATATAGGGCCGTGTGAGATTCAGGATCACTTAGTCTAGACCTTGCAGAATAATTTAATTTATTCAGGTATAAGATTGCTTGATCAGTAAGGCAGAGTAAAAAGGCTCTTGGCGTACTCAGCCTTTTTTGTTTATAATGTCAGTTTTTGTTGACCTCTGAGAAGCAATCTTGTTTTAAGTGAATTAGCGCCTTTGTCAGGTAAATAGGTGGATTCAGGAAAGGTTTAGGATCTCAATTGCTCTTTAAGGAGTTCTTTACCCCTTTCAACTTTTGTATCTGTCAAAATGGTGGATCTCCACTGGTTTTGTTGTGAATCAGCTCATACTTGAATCTCGTCCATATCAACATGACCCCCATTATTCCTGACAATGGCCCCCACAAGATCTTACCAAGGAGGGACATACCTTAAAAGGAATCTGTCAGGAAAGTAATTCATGACAGAGCCCTATTTGACAGATGCAATTAAATTTTCTTGTACATATCAAAAGATCATTTGATAAAGGCCTGATCACAGCATGTCAAGCTTATGGATCCGTCATCCAGGCTGACTATGGTAGAATAGGACGAGGTCTCCTTACTGATATTCAGGCAAAACCAGTATCTGGAATTTGCTTTGTTCATTTTTTCATTTGCTTACAGCCACCATGGACTTCACGGTTAAATCTTTTAGCCTAAACATTTCATCAGTCAGCTTTTATGTATCAAGATCATTGGTGTCTGGTGTTGAATTTTATAATATGGGTTGCACACTCAAGGGCAGTGTTAGCTATCATCCTTAAAGGGCTGAAAAAAGGACATCTGAATTTTTGATGGTAAATAACACTGTAAACTAGTTAATCCGCAGATAGGTATCCATTTCACTGAGAAGGTTTGTACTGAGCCATCTTACAGAGGATGGATATTAGCGTACCATTCACGCATTCTATAGCTCCATTGGTAGCGGGATGATAGGATGCCATAAAAGATTTATAGGTGCACATCAGCAAATTGAGATTGGAGACTATCTGAGAGATGACGTTATGTACCGTTATCAGAGAGCAGCACCTTAAATACTTTGGTTAGTGAAGACCTGTTTTAGTAAAAAGGATGAGGTTGCTTTAGAGGTGGGCGAGGCTACAGAGATAGCCTCAACCCATTTTGTAAAGTATATAACCAGTATAATGATATATAAATTGCCATATATCGCCGTAGGCAAGGGATCAATTACATCCATGCTAACTGTGGCATGTGAAGCCGTGGGGCCCATGATCTGGTGTTGATATATTGGATTTAGAGGCTTCTGGTTAGCGCAAGTGAAGCAAATTATTGACTTTTTGGATATTCTTAAACATGTCATCACAATAACAACGCTCTCTCAGCCATTGATAGTCTTCCTTACTTCTCCATGGCCTACAGTCACGTGCCTCCAGAGTGGACTTTGTTCTGGCGGATGGTCAGAACATGATAGCCAGGATGTCCCAATTTTCTCATACAATAGTCATTTTACAACCCAAAAATGACCATTTTTTAATTAATGTTAGATCTCAAGTTCCTCTTGACCCCAGTACTCTGGTTAAGCAATAAAAATAAAACAATCTGATTATCCTCAGAAGTAGAGTGTTATTATAGGTAGCTGGGATTATGTTTCAGCGTTTTTGTTCACCATACTGACATGGTAGAAATTGAGAAATTATAACTCTGGAGTTTAAGAGTCCATAGGGCCAGCCATCCATTGGGATCTTTTATCTGTGTAGTCACTGCTGGACGCATGGACCATCACTACAGTGAAATAATTCCCATTTAGGAAGGAATGAATATGTTTGATGGCCAGCAGGATAGCCAAAGACTCACGTTTAGTTACGATGTAGTTTCTTACCGCCAGAATTAAAGTCTTGTTGAAGTAAGTGATAAGATTATTAAATTATATCACTTCAAGCGAACCATAATAGCCCCCACAGCCATATCGCTAGCATCAGTAAAGAGCATTAAAGGTTTGTAAATTTGAGGTACACTAATACAGGAGAGGTTAAGGGCCTTTCTTAGAAGATCAGAGGCTTTCTGTTGGGTTTCTTATTAGAAAGGGACCTCTTTATTAAGTTTTTAGTTAGAAGTTCAGAAAGTCAGCAATATGAGGAAAAATTTTTTGTAAAAACTGACCATTTTAAGAAAGATCCATATTTTACGTAAACTGCTTATAATGAGTCATCTTATCAATAGTGATTATCTTGTTGGGTAGTGACGAGATTTCCTCTCAGGCAATCTTATTCCTGAGAAACTTCACTTCAGTCTTAAGGAACCAGAATTTAGCAGTCTTCATTTTCAGTAAAGCAGAGCGAGGATGTTCAAACTCGTCTTATAGATGAGCTAGATATTGATCAAAAATCCAGGAGAATAACGTCGCATCATCCAAGTAAATCAGTACACACAACATCTTCAAACTTCTCTAGCAGGCAGCATTGCTCTTTGAAATGTGGCCGGGGCATTGCATAGTCCTTAAGGCATGTGAGTGGGCTCAAATAGATTTCACTTGCTATAAGGGCGCACTTCTTCATATAATCTGGCGCAAGCTCAATCTTCCAATACCCACTGGCAAGATCCATTGCTGAGAAGACTAAGAACTAGGTAAAATTTACAAAGAACTCATTGATTCAGGGTAGCGAATAGCTGTATTTTTGAGTGATGGAATTCAGCCAATGGTAAACCATTATACCTGATGCTCTCCGTCCTTCTTTCTTAGTCGCGCAACAGTGAGGCCCATAGACCTTATAATGGTTTCAGCAATATGGCGTCCAGGAGTTGCTTTAGTTCTTTCATAACCTGGGCTTCTTCACCTTAGACTTCTGATAGGGTCAAGCACGGATTGGAGGGCGTAACCAGTAAGCAACATGAGCTACACCCCCTTCATATTTCCAAAATAGTCTGGTCACATAGAAAAAAATATTCGCATACTCCTCATATTAGGCATCCATCTTTTCCTGTTGCTTAAAGGAGAGGTTTTCAGCTATAACTTCAGTTGGTCTATTGTAGCACTTACATCAATGCCTAAGTCACGCAATGTTCCACACCCATGGAAGGACCAACTTCATAAGAGGGTAGAGTTTTAGCATAAGCAACAGGTAGATTTTGAGTTATCTTCATCTGTTAATCAGTTAAGTTAGCCATTAAAATAGTTAAAGAGCCCCAGTAAACTGGATCCAGCACCCCGGGGCAAGTAAGAGGGGCCCAAATGGCCGTATCAAAATCCCCAAGGATCTCCAGAAGATAGTCTGTCAGTATGGTAATCTAGAATTCATTGTCCACGACTATCTACGACTTTAGAGATATGGTTATGCGGTTAATTATATACACAGATATCCATTCATGGGATTCTGCATTAGAGGGTGGTAATGTTGGCCTTTGGTCCAAATAATTAATATTCTAGTCATTTGATGTGGTTTGTATGCTCAGGTAAACAAGCCCTAGGCTACCTCTTTTCTTTTTCCCTAGGATATCCATTTTAACTAAAGGAATGCAGTACCAGAAATATGAATTATGTCCCCTTATGACTTAATATAGGTATCTAAATTTAACCAGGAATTGTGTCGTGATGAAAAAATCATATACATCATTCTTAGCTCAATTTCCTGGGCAGTCACTGCCAGTGTCAATTTAGAGTGACAAGGACGAGTAGGCCTTAGTAAGGTAGTTCAATGCATACCTGAGGTTTTGAATATACAGTTTAGTTATGATCTAGGTGTGACCTTTATTAGTTTTACTAGTCAATAAAATATTCGTTGACTGGAGACTTAATATAGACTATGGCTAAAATCTTCACTTTATGAACAAGTACTTCTACCAGAGTGACTATGGTACCAAAATTAGGGTAGAGTAAATTGAATACCCTGGAGGGAGAGGTCCAGATAGGGAAGAGTAAGAAGAAGTAAGCCTTTATTTGAGATCAGCGAGTCTGGCACCTTTTAACTGTGAGGTTTGGATAGAGCGTAATTTTTACACGTGGAGCGGTAAAAATTGAGATTAAGGCGTTTCATCATCAGCAGATGGTGCCACGCGCCCTAAGCTGACTTCACTTTTCCCACCTCATCAGCTTGCTTTTTCAAACAGGAGCTTTCTTGATAGCCAAAGATTCCACAATAGGCGCAAGGGTTGTGTTGGTAATTTTGGTCTTTGGAATTATCCAACTGAATGAGTGTTGTGCCAATTTACCTTAATAAATGGGTAATGCAAAATCTTTTTGGGCAATTCCATTCTAGATTATTAAAATTGAGGATAGACTTATACATCTTTTTAGCATCTTAGAAATAGAGCAAAAGGTTGGTACTGTGCTGATACAGTGATAGAACGGTTTTAATAGCATCATTTAGGTTAAATTGGTCGCGAGAAGCAAGGGCCTAATTCTCATTATGAAACTCTTAGAAAAATTTGATGTTGGTTTCCCAGCGTTTGGGGAGGATCTTCATGAAGGCATGTTTACAGTTAGAAAGGGAGAGATTACTTCCAAAACCTTCTAATAGATCTACCGTTATGCCTCCGAGGTATTACAAGTCTTGAAGTATGACATAATGATCTCTTGGGCCTTGCCATCCAGACAGTTTTGAATTTTTTTGCAATTCTGACAATTTTTAGCTTGTTCTGATGCACCTTTATACACAAAAAGGTAAAACTGAATGGTTTCAGTCCCAGGCACATAATTCTCTTTTCAGCTGGTTGTCAGAGTCTAAGATGATGAGCGAGTTAAAATCCCTAATCCAGAATCAGGCCTCAGTAGTTCAACTCTCAAATCAGCAGTAACCAAAACTTACTCTAAAGGCACCAATTCTATACTAATCAGGAAGTATCACGTGCATAAGAACAATGCAATACTGTCAGGAATCCTAACCCACTTATTTATCTCAAGAGGCGCAGTCCTAACCACTGCGGTCAATAGGATGATGCAGAACAATGAGGGTGCCAATAAGGTGGTTTATCCGGAAGGAAGTAAATGATCATGATCATACAGGAAAACAAAAGTCCTTGAGGCACCATGTCGCTACACGCCCTATAAATATTGACGCTTTCTAAAACTATACTTAATATATATTCGCCATATTTTTCGTTTTTTGAATTTTCCACTAGTTTAGCTTTGAGCCCCTTTTTATATTTCAGCATTAGTCAAGAGAGCTGTCACGTTGAGAAAAGTGGTGCTCACTACAGGGGGCTCCAAGATGCTCAAGTGAAAGGTCTATCACAATTAATGGAGAATAATATCAGTCAAGAAAATCATCCTGCTGTTTGGCTGAGAAGCGTCAATTGATGTGTTAGTATCTCATGATATGAAGTACCACCCATGCAGCCTGAGAGAATAGAGTTTCAAGTCATGTTCAGTTCACTCTAATTTCCATTGATTGTGATCAATACCATATTAAATATGAGAGCACTTAAATAAACTATCTAACAGTTGCTAATGGCGTCTATTCTGTGGACTGTCACTCATGTTGCTCTTGATTCTCTTGGCACCTTCTAACATGCAGGATTTATCTCTCAGCCCAACAAATAGCGGGAGAATTGACTTTGGGGACTGAGAGTTATATTATATGTTTCTTCCACCCTGCCACTCATCACCTACTACAGTTAAAAAGTTACACCATCATACAGTCTCCTGAAAACTAGGTCTTACACAACCTTATACTCTCATGTTGCCAAAATTCTATAACTCAAACTCTTCATTCATCCATGGCAATCTAGAAGCCATTATCAATAACTTATAGTTAATCAACAAACCCAAAAGACCAGAACGCGGTGTGGGACAGCGGAATTTCAGGCTACTTTGAGGACCAACATTGTCAGAATGTACAACTCTTTAACTGGCTGGAACCAATGCCTCTACTAATTCAAAGTCCTGGTTTGAAACCTTCAGAAGAATTATCAGGAGCTGGCCTCTCACAACTTCACCTCCAGGAGTGAAGTGCCTCAAGGGCTTAGGGAGCCATAAGTTCCAAAGGTCCTGAGGGTCCTGAAGGGCCTCAAGAGCCCTCTGGTCCCACAGTTCCTACTCCTGGCGACCCTAACGACCCCTGGAGAAAAGATGTTATGGCAGCCCTAGCCACCTTACAGGACCAAATCCATAATGTGTCCCAAAGAATGTAAGCTCCAAGCATAGTAGAGACCCCTTTGTCTCTAGAGTCTCGATTGAGGACCTGAGGGATGAAAGTGTAATCATAGCGCCTTACCAAGCTTGCCAATAGTTTCTTCCAGCTTGAGCAAACCTGCCAAAGGTTTAACACCCACTTGAACAACTTAGAAAGTCAGCTTCTTTTTTTTCAGCGCACTGAAATCCAAACATTAAAAGAGAAAATTTTCATACAAGGCCTCCATCTCCTCACTCCTTTAAAACTGAGATGATATCTAAGAGGACCTTGAGTCCTAAGATGATGGTTGGATCAGTAGGTTCCCTGCTACTTTGTGGAGACTGAATTTTCCGAGCTTCACCAATTACTGGTTTTAATACCCTCTCCGCTTCTCGTCTAGCTAATTTAAACCTAGTTTTATGGGGAAGTTCGACACCAGCCAGGTGAATATTGCCTTTTTCTTGTATGCGCATGAGAGTTTGGTGGAAGAGGACGTTGACCAAAAAAAGTGAATCATATCCACTCCTGTATTAACAGCACCTCTTTGAAATTATGCATTCCCATCTAAAAGAATGCACACATGGGAACAGTTTTGGACCGCATAAATCAAAGAATTTGGAAGCAACCAAACCCTGGCCAATAAAAAACATGCATTCATGGGTATTTGCCTAAACAAAGAAAAAAGCCCTTAGAGTATGTCAGGCGTTTCTACGCTAAAGCGCAGTCCTTAGTAGCCACAATTCGCATTACCTTAGTTTACGCCATAACGGCTGTCATCTCTATATTGGGGTCTTATCCTGAGGTTCAAATGCACATGATTGTCCAGAAGAGTTGTTTTACTTGCTTAAAGAAATCAAGGATGTACTTGAAGAGATCCTTGCGTTGACCCTGCATCCTAAGGCCACTGCCTCTTTCCCCTCTAACCGTTCTCAGGTCTATCTTGTCAAAAACAGAATAATTCTTGACCCTGATGCAATTACTTATAGGCCTCCGTCACAGTGCCAAAACATGATGGAAATGACTTTCTGAGGAGGCTGGATAATGGCCATCATCATGAAGGACGAGGCACTTTATGCTGACATCCCTACCACGCCTCAAGAATCATCCATGACTTCTGACGAATCTGGAGCTATAATACACGAATAAAGTTCCAGTACCTACTGATAATAATGAACTTGATACTTCTTACTATTCTTCCAATGAATCTCTCATGTTCTCGCGCTACCTCCACATTTTAGGAGTCTGTTCATTAGGGTCAGTGTTTGAGTTCATAAAATTCTGGTTCTTGCCATCAAAGACAGTGGTTCAACATGAATGTTATTTTGTCCAAATTGACCAAACATATTAAAATTGCTCCGGATGTGCCACATTACATGAAGTATGGCAAGGATGCACCAAAGTGTACATGATCCGAAGGGCTTATTCCTCCTTACCTATTAAATTTGGGAAGCTTTATGTATTTAACTCAGGTGTTGAACTAGATAACTCAAGATATGAACTTCTTTTTGAATCCAGTTTCTCAGAGACTTCTCTGCAGTAGTACATTATAATGAAGGTTTTATCCCTGCTGTGACATTTGGGTTCCTCTAAGCTTAAAACCTCACGCAACAATTTAAAAGAGGTCAAGGCTCAGGTTTGCCTATTAGAAAATGAGCTGAATCGTTTATCTCAAGTATCTTGTTAGAGGCTTTCAAGTATGGTTGCCCCTGCCCACCATTGATGGCCACAAAGGCATGTCATTTTATCAACCTAAGCCGACTACTATACTTTTGAAGTCCCAAACTATTGTCAATACCCATTTTCATGTAAATATCCACTCTGGATACCTGTTGGAGATCTGAGGCCCAGATATTTTGTTTAATAAAGAGGTCCTAACCTGTCTAGGGATTATATATCCCGCCTTTGCCTGACCATATTGGTTTTGTTGGCTAACTTACTGAAAAATCTAGGGTAGTGAATCCTAATAGTCTCACACGTATGTTCACCTTCTATCAGTAGAGGCTGTCAATGATCTCCGCAGCTTTGGAAGTTTGAGGGATTTCGGTTTGGAGGTGCTCCTATCAGTGGCTTTAGTTGGCACCTTTATTGAAAAATGAGCTCGCTGCGTAACAAAAGCACCAAGTTCAAGAATTGTTAAAGGAGTTTACAGACATTTTTTAGTTCTAGACCTACAATTTTTGGGAAAATGAGTTAGGTTCTACATCATGCAGAGACTATAGAAAAGCCACTCTTTTGGTCCCCACCTTACTGAAAAAGATAAGGTTGAAGAAGCCAGGCGGCGGTAGAACTCAAACAACTACTCAAAGATGGACTTTTGGTGCCTTCTTGAAGCCTTGGACCTCCCCACTACTTTTGATTAAAAAGGATAGCAGTCATTTTGTGATGATGGAATACCAGAATCTCATCTTAATCACCAAGAAAAACATTTATCTTTTTTCCCGAACTGATGAATCACTCTGCTTGCTCAATGGGTCGTGAACTTTTCCAAAATAGATTTTTATAGAAGATATTAGAAAGTGGAGTGTTAAATTTTTTGTATACTTTGGACGACTGGTTCTTCTTCTACGTTATGGTGGAGTTTTGAACGTCTATTGTATGGCGACAATAGACCAGATGGTGAATATAGTACGTATATAACTCCTTGGTAATAGCACTTCAAAGTTGTATTCTCCTGTCATTACTTGCACGATGGGGACGCTACCCTGATCTTACTGATCTCAAGTAAATTCTAAACTTAATACATTGAAATATTAGACACAAAAAGCTTTTAAGTTAAACTATGAACTTGTGGTAATAGTTGATAATACTTTATTATATCAACTTGGAAATAATTTATAGAGCTCAATGTTCTCCACATCTTACCCCTGACATCTCATTTTCAATGGCACTTGGCCAAAGGAACAAGTAAAATGTTCATTTAAAGTCTAAAATTCTTCGACTCAGGGCATCTTGCATGGCTTCAGGGTCAGTGTAAATTTCGTCAATATTCTCAAGACAGCGTTTCAGATGCATCTGATAATAGCTGAATCGATTCTCTTTCTCAAGCAATTGGCAGCACATACTAAGGTGATTTGTACCAATTTATTCGAGGTACGCTGACCAGGGGACAGACAGTACCAAATCACAACACCCAAAATGACAAAATAAAACTACTAACCAAGTGTGAAGCGGAGACTGCTAACCCACCATGGCAGAGGGTGAGGAGGGGTCTGGGGGTTGGTTTTCAGAAAAACCTGCCTCGATCATGGGATGTTGGTTACAGTACCAGACCAGAGCAGAGAGCCAGGGCGTTGGGGCATCCACATAGTGGGGGTGGAGGTCAGCGTAGTATGAGTTTTCCACTTCCTCATCAAGATAATGACGGGAAAGTGCTTCAAGAAAAGCTGCGAGGAGAATTTCAGCTTCTTTGCGGGCTTCAGGAAGTTGGGTGAAAAGGGAGATACTGTGGCGGGTGATTTTGGATGAGGGGTTGAATGAAGCAAGCGTTGCGACATTCATAACAGAAACTCTAGCATCATCAAATAGTTTTGAGATGTCACTGCAGGCAGATTTAGGGAAGTTGGGGGGGGAAGAAGAGGGTGGGCAGGCCGTGCTGGAGCTGAGCCGCTGACTGGGCCACCGCGGTACGTAGTTTCAGGCACTGAGGAGAGGCCACCGCAGCTAAGGCGAGCTGGTGGTCACTTTGGAAGGGGGCTGTATTGGGCAGAGGAGCGATATGGCGAGGGGCAGGGGTTTCATTGAAGTCAGGAAGGAAAAATTCTGCCTGACCATAATCGCCTTGGCAGAGAGGTTGACCTGTATGCTTATTAATGAGAATATTACCTGATTTGTCAGTCTCAGTCAATAGGTCCCATGGATTTTGGTTCACTGGAATAGTGGCGTTCAAATTCGGGTGGGTGGGATCAGGCGAATGGGCGGCTGCTTGGGTGCAAATGGTGGTCTAAGCATTGCTCTGATTGGCTGGGGTGGATTTAGGTGGGAGAGTGAGGCTGGAGGTTTTGGGGGGGCTGATTTTCCACGCAGGCCCACTGAACGATATTGGAGGGTGGGAGGGGGCAGCAAAGCATCCCATACTGAACCTTCAGAGGGGGACTCAGAAGCCGCAGCAGCAGAATTGGCCTGAAAGCACGCTTTTTTGCATAATTGAGGCCAAAGAAGAGGGAACAAATCTGCCTACCATTATAAACCTAAGCCCAAAAGAAATGATCAGGCGCTGCAGCCACACTAGCGCGGGGTGGGATTTGTTGGGCTATGGCAGGTGGTGTGGGGTGATGGTGGCTGTTGAACGAGGAGCAGCAAGGCGCTCTGCACCAGATGGAACGGCAAAGATGAGGAGGGCTGAGTGCCATAAGCCATAAGCCCCGCGACCAACTGGTCATACAAAACCTGGGGTGGGAGGTGGGATGGGAAATTTGCAAAGGATACCACCAGTGTGGTGTCTGAAGGGAGGCGAGTACGGGTTGTGGGAATGGGAGTATTTTTATAAATTAGAGGAGTTTGTGCTGCTGCTTCAGCGTCTGCCTCAGATTGGAACCCAACGTCAAAGTAGCCCTTAAAAGGGCGGAAGTCTATAAAGCCAGCTGGCGCAAAGGCTGCAGTGGCTAGGTCAATAATCGCCTTATTGGCATATGGGAACAAACGCCCATAGTCCACTCTGAGGCAGTGGCTAATGGCAGATCGAGGGAGGGTGAGAGGATGGGGGCGAGAAGGGTGGACGCGTGCCAGGTGGAGCGTTAAGTCCCGTGGGGGGACAAAATGGCTTGAAGCAGTGGGTGGGCTGTTTGAGCCCATCTGAACATGCTTGCCCACGGGGTGAAAAAACCTAGGTGGGGGTGCACCGCTGCCCCACACTGGGGTGGCAGGCAGCGGAGCCAAGGACATCAAAGAATAGGCTTGGGCAGATGGCTTAGGATAAATAAAACTTAAATTTAAAATAACTCAAAAGTGACTTTGAGCGGTAAAAGAAAGTTTTAATAGATTTGTACTAATAATTAGTAGTTAATTTGATCAAAAACCAATTTACATCAAAAAATAATTTTGACATAAACCAACAAAGCCAACGTGACTGAGTCATTAAGTTGGCACTTATTATTAAGTCAATTTAACCAACAAAGCCCTTGAGCCCATGTCATCATAGTCAAATATTATTAAGTGAAATTTCTAGGCCACAGATCCCAAATTTTGCATACGCTTAGGTATTCCTGATCCATAATCACTGATATATGATATGATCCATAATAGATTTAGCATGTTATTATTATTACTGATCAATTATTTGAAGATTAGGTCTAGTCAACTATTCAACATGGAGCTCTCCCAAAGACTTAATCAAGTATGTTCTCATAGCCAATGAAGAACTATTTGAACCATGGGGATGCCCTAGGGCCGATGCATGGTGGCTCCCCCTTTTGGTTGGGCACCACTAGTACTAAAAAGAGGATGCCCTAGGGCCTTTTTAACGCTCTGGCCACCTTCCAACGCGCCATGGACAGGATCCTATGGGACTTGAAGCTATTACTTGTCATCATATACCTTTATGATATTTTTTTCTTCTCATTAACTTTCAATGGTCATGTGGAGCACCTTCAGGAAGTCTTCAGTTGTCTTAGGAAGGCTTTGATTAAATTTAAAGCTTAAACTGCTCCTTATTCCAGTCCAAAATGGAGTTCCTCGACATAAGGTCTCGAAATATGGCATCCAGCCCATTCTGGACAAAGTAGACGCCATTGAGCATATATTGTGCCCCCAGAGCCTGAGAGATAAGTAGGTATTCCTTGGCATCGTGGACTTTTATTGTCAGCTCATCCCTCAGTTTGTGAATCTGGCTTTGCCCCTATTTAAATATTAAAGAAAAATGTTTATTTTTAGTGATGGAAGGAACAAGAGCAGGTTTTGATGCGTTGAAGACCTTTCTTTTCACTAAACTCATTTTAGCCCATCTGCATCTTGATCAACATTTCATGCTATTACAGTTGTGAGTGGTGTCACCGTTAGATACATCCTAGCCCAGTAAGATGGAAATTAGGTCAAAAACCTAATACTTCATTCTTTAGAGCTTGAGCAAGGCTAATTAGATTAAAACATTACCAAATAAGCTACCTGACTGTCTTGTTATCAATCAAGCATTTTTGACCTTATCTCTATGATACCCACGTCACCATCATCTCTGATAATTCCTTGCTCTGGTAGCTGTAGCAGATGTAGGACCCAGATGGACGTTTAGATCAGATGGGCGCTAAGATAATAGATCTATAATTTACTATTGTCTATTTCATGTTAGCAATTTACCAGAATCTTGAAGGTCTCTAAGGAATGCTGGAAATGGATGCCTTAACCCTTGAGGAAATCTAACTGTACAATCAAATTGCCCGACTTGAACACTGAGAGTTTGAGAATCCTGAGTTTCAAGCCAAGCTCCTGAAGATGAGCTAAGACACTCTGATAAGGCACGATTATTATATAAAAGAATAATAATAAATGGCCCCCTACATCCGTTCTTCTTCATGAACCAACGTTATCTTAGAGGGGCATGAAACTGTGGACACGGGGCATTAAAGAAGATTTACAAGCGGCTAAATTTCCAATGTTACTGAGACCAAAAAGTAGAAACTATTATGAGGTTATGAAAGCATGTATGACTTGCTGAACCCAAGATTGAGCCGTCTTCATATCAGCACACAGTAATTGCCCCATTGGGTCCTTTCAATGTCAATAGCATTTATGTACTAGGATCTCTTCCAATAAGGCTGCACGGCCATAATTATTCTCCTAGGCTTAGACTATTTGACTTTTTGAGTCAAAGCTAATTTTGTCCCTGCTGCCATTAAAAAAGCCACAGCCCATTTTCTTGTTTGATCCATTTTTACCCAGCAAAGATGCTCACAAACTTTATTTCAGGCAATGGCTTAAATCACACCTCGCAGGTTGTCCAAGAACCTACTTTACTTATTTGTACTATGCAGAGTTTCAGTGCCCCTTACAAATCAGCCAAATGAGGCAATGGAACGTGGTAAATGAACTCTTATCTCTATTTTACGAAAGTTGACCGCCTTCAATCTTGCTTACTGGAATCATTATCTACCCAGCGCTTTGATTTCTTACAGAATAAGCATCTATTGAAATACTAAGAGGTCCCCCTTTATAATTCTCTATATGGGCGATCTCCCCAGTCATCAAGTAGCATTCAGCCATTGCCAAATAACTCCGCTCCTGAGAACTCAGATTACACTATGTCAACTTTAGCTATTGATATTATTCACCTTCAAGACCTAGCCACACAAGAAATTGTCACCACCTTAGATAGGGGGACATCCCAAAAAATTTTTGTTGACTCTCCTTACCAATTTTTAATTAGAAGACCTTGCTCTCTTTTTACACCATTTATCCAGAGGTTGACATAACAAGCTGGACGCTCTTTGGTCCAGACTTTATAAAGTGATTTATGAGGTGAACTTGGAGTAATCAGTTGCCTATGTCAGTTATGGGATAGTGGTGACCGTGTACATGACTAATTTTTCAGCCCTATACCCCTAACTGAATCTTGGTGGGGCTATGTAATTGTTCAAGATAATGAGTAAATCAAAAACTCCACTTCAAATTGAGCCTTGTTAGATTGACTTTCAAGCTAGCGCAAACGGAGCCTTACCTTGAAGGCACCAATACTAGAATCAATCATGAAGCATCAAGCGCACTATAAACAATGGAACGCATTCAAAAATCCCATCCCCGCCTCCCAAATTATGAGAGCGCGGCCCCACCACTTTAGTCATGAGGACAATGCAGAATAATGAGGGTGTGTCCAGATGGTTGATACAGAAGGCAATGAAAGATCCTGATTTTATGGGGCTTCAAAGGTTCATGAGGAACCATGTCCTTCATGCCCTAAAAAATTTTGACGCTTTATTACAATAATTAGTTTGATTCATCCCAACTTTCTGTTTTCTCCCTCTCCACTAGATTAATGAACGGGCTGTCCCATTTGCTACATTCCAACTTGGATTAGGATTTTCCTAATCTGAGTCAGATTATTTAAAAACATTTTTAGGTTTGGTTGCTTTGGAAATTGGGTTGCGACTCTCCCAAGCTGTTAATTAGGCTTGTGCGAGCCTAATTGGTAGCTTGGGTGAGGGCCCCAAAGCGCTGCCTTTATAAGGCACACCCGCTTATTCCAAACCTCTGTTTGGAATTCTTACCCTAGAATGTCCCTTCTGGGGAGCATTGTCAGTTGCTCCCCAGCTGAACTCTAGTTGGCGGGTCTCTTTTCATTTCTGAATAAAAATAAAGGTCATTTTGGGGTTTGCATACCTTGCATACCTGTAGCCTTTTTGGGGTGCTCATTTCCGAAGGATCTTTTGTGTGATTGGGTCAGACCAATCACAAATTCGTGCATAACCAATAAGAAGGTGAAATGTTTGGTGCTTGTCAGTGCTCCGAAACTCTTTCTTTATTTGGTTTGGCCACTTTGGTTGCTTGTCAGTGCACTCAAGTAACTCTTATATGGCATCCAGAACCGGGATTTTTCCAGTTCATGCCAACTAGGTTACAGATTATATCCCATTTTCAAACTTAAGCATCAATAAAGAGAACTGTTGCACTGAGACTAGGTTTAAAATACTCAACAAGTTTGAAGAGCACATGGATGGCTAAAGAAGTTGTTTGCTTAAACCAAGTGGTTACATGGTACCTACATCAGTATGAAGTTTAGCATTGTCAAATTAACGCGTCAAAACTCATTCATATCATCCTGGAGAGCAGTGTATCATTCAAGGACATGCGTAAGTCAAACCTTGTAATTTAAGCCAAAGGAGCTTTTTCAATCTCAGCAGATTAAAGGGCCAATTGAGCAGAGAGAAATCTTATTTAGATTCAATGGTTTGGAGCTTGGCGTTTATCCACTCAAGTTGAAGATCACTTAGGCCTGAGAGTTAATCAGACCTACACAGGCTGAAGTTGTTTTCACATATTTTTGTATAAGGAGATAAAGAATAAATCTGCATTATGATTCCCTCAATAGTCATATCAGCTCCACGGGCCACCAGTATAGCTGTTACTCAAGAGCCTTAATCTAGTCTTCATTTTTAATAAACGAAGGCTCAACAGGTGGAGAGAACCTGGGATGACCATGAGGCTATTCAGGCCCAAAGTCCTTGTTTTTCTTCCTTCCCACTAGGTCCAATGTCAATGGGAGGTCCTTTTTATTTAATAACTTCCTGGTCTGATGTCATAGCAGTTTGTTCAGCCAACTGTTGGATTTGAGTAGCCAAGGCGTTGATTCAGGAATCAGTGTTTTAGTGATTCTCATAAATATGGTTAAGAGGGTAGACAAAGAGCGTCCCACTCATTGGTTCATATCAGTGGCTGCATGAATTATCTGTTGATAAGGTTAACCTTGCAGGTATCAAATAACTACAGTGTCAATCTAGGCTAGGTGATGTTAGACTTTGTTAATTTCTTGGAAGTTGTATAAAATAAACTCAGGTTCTCTTCCAAAATTTTGACGCGGCTTCATACTAATCAAGGAGTTGAGCATAAATTTGATGAGACAGTCTGAGTTGCCGTTCAATCTTAAATGGTGTAACCCCAGTACCTTCATTTGATAATTTAAAGCATAGTGTATAACTAACTAAAAGGTAGGATTTAATTTTTGCTAATTCTACTTCAGTGCCAGGAAGTTCAGGTGAGAAATATAAATGCTTCAGGTTACTAGCAATCCGTGAGGTGCAGCTACAGCTGGTTCTCCCATCATGGTTAATAGTTTAAGCCAGTAACATGGGAACAGTGTCAGCAACATCATAACCTGGTTTTAATAAAGCGAGTCAACTAGAGCTGAGATATTCAGGGTCATGGTCACATTAAAATCAAGCCCACAAGTTTGAGGTATATGAGTATCTGTATTATTGGTAATGGCCCATCAGTCAGGCTCATGTTCTTCTCCATGTTATGAGGGCTGTCATCGCTGAAATTGTTCATCTAGAAGATAGGACTTCACCAGGTAGCCTTGTAAGGACCTGGCAGAGAGCACCAGTTTCAGGTTCTATTGAATTCTTTGAACGTCAGTTGAAGGCTACAAAAAAATTAGTCAAATGTAGCTCCAGTAGGAATCTCTTAGGTCTGCTGTGCTTCTAAGGAAATCTCTTACAGAAATTTGCTGTTGAGGCAGCTCAGTTCGCTTTGGAGCAGGCAGGATCTTTGTATAGATCATGCAAGAGATCTCTATTAGAACATCTAGGCAAAACTGAAGGTAATTATATTAAAAAACAAGAGATTTCATTAGGGCCATTTGAGATTCAGGATTGCTTAGTATAGACCTTGCAGTAAAATTGGGATCAAGTCAGGTATAAGAATGCTTGATCAGCACTGTAGAGTACAAAGGCTCTTGGCATAATCAGCCTTTCTTGATTGTGGTGGCATTTCTGGTGACCTCTGCAAGACAAAATCTTTTTAAGTGATAGCGCTTGTTTCAGTTAAGTTGGTAGATTCAGGAAATGTAAGGATTTCAATCACTCTTTCAGGGGTTTTTACCCTTATAGATTTAGGTATGTCAAAAAGATAGATCTCCATTAGTCAGGTTGCAAAATCAGTTCAGCTTGATTATCATAATATCAATATGACTCCATTATTTCCAACACACAGCACAAAGCCTTTGTGAAGGTTATAAGAGAATGGCCTCAAAGAGCTATTTTATAACAACAGTTACTTAAAATTTCTCCAAATTTCAATTTTGGTAAGGCTTGGTCTGTATTGGAGAGGCATCTCCAATGTCTAATAATTGAGTCACTCAGGTTTCTTTCAAAATTGTAAGTCCTGGATTAAAAAATTAGAATATTTGTCTAAGAGTTGCTCAGCGGCATCTCACTGGTTTTGGTTAGGTTCAAGACTATATTATGTTCAATTATGGCTACATTAGGAGCCTCTCTAGTATAAAATCCAAAAGAGTACTAGATATGCAAGCTATGTAATTTATTGACTGGTACAGACGAACAAAAATTATAAGTTCTTTTAACCAGGATGCACACAGTTGAAGTCAGATTCCCTATTAAAACAAAATTATCATTGAATAAGCGGGGTCTAGAATGCCTGTGAAGGGCAATATCTCCTTGCAGATGGATTATCTTCTTTGTGAACTTCTAGTATATGGCCATGGGTAATGCGTACTTGGATGCAGGTTTCTACTATAACTTGCTCTTAAGCTATGACTAAAACATGAGATGGAGCATATAATGGCATCCCTCTTGTGGGCTTCATAATATTGACAGGGCATCTTTTCTTGAGGCCCAACTACGTGTATTTGAATTGGCTTCAAGTTTAATCATCCCTTTTAAACTTTTTTTTAGTACTAGATGGATATCCCTTTTAAACTTCAGACTCAATTTTTTGGGGTTTCCTACTTGGTTACAGGCTTTTAGAAAATAAGCGGTACCTGATGCCCAATTATAGCTAGATCGGTTAAGAAAGGTTAAAAATCACGGATTGCTCAAGCAGAAATTGTGTTCTTAGTAATATGTTGTAGCTCTGATTCTCAAGAACTACAACTAGGCCGTTAAGAGAAGCTTCCCAAAAATTTAAGTAAGGCTGAATAAGCACCAAAGGCTTAGTGCAATGGGGCCCATCATTCCATACTCAACATTATGTTAAAATTAAGCACAAACTTTAATTTTTATTGACCAATTTGGAAAATATATCATTCACTGATGATCCATGTAACAATGGCCTGAACTTTAAGTTTGCAATCTGAACTTCCACCATAATATCTTTTCACAAACGGGGGTTGTAGAGTAAAAAAAGAAGTCAGAGGAATACAAAGGGAACTTAAGTAAACAAAATTACTTTCTATTTTTTGGCAGACATATTAATGGCATTGCAAGAGGAAGGGGCAGCAGATATGGTATCCCAAGAAGTAGATGGTTGAGGCGTAGGTTAGTCATTAACTTGAAAAGTCTCTCCCTTCATTTTAATTGAGCTTTTCACTCCTCTTAGGCAGAACTCATGTGCTTACTTCAGCGGTATGCCAGCTTTTCCACAGTAGGCTCATTAGATATTATTCTTAGTATGTTCCTTTTTGATGGTGTTGACTTTAGGGGGACTATTGGGAGAAAAGCTGGGCTTGGAAGTTCTTTCAGAGTAAACTGGAGGGGGATTTTGACAAAAGTCTATTTGATGACCAAGGTGCTCAGAAAGTGGTCTCTCTAAGGCACCATATGTAACTGGAAATTGGGCAAGATGTCAAGGGATAGACGACAGCAGTAATGGTTTCAGTAAAAGTAATGCGGTCACAGACAAACAAGTTTGCGCCTAATAATAGAATTGATTGGCGAGCATGGTTGGTGATTCTGCGTGTTTGATGTAAATTCCCATGAAGGCCTGCTTCTACAAGGACAGGGTCTGGTTGCTTATAAACTCCTTTATCAAGGCATCCTTGACTTGGTTCCATGTTTGACTATTCTTAAAGTGGTAGAACATTATCTCTTGGGTGATTTGAATCAAGAAGGTGTGCAAATGCTCATCTTTCTTCCATTCAGTATCCTCTTCCATGGCACTTTTTTAGACATATAGGAACAAAGCGATATTCCTTCACTAGAGATATACTTTTCCTTTAATGTAGGCTTAAGGTTAGTGAAACAGGTGTAAATAATGCTTTAATCTCATTTGATGTAAGAAAGGCTGTTAAAGAAGTATGAGTATTATCATATTCAGAAGGTTGCATCTGACCAAGATGAGCTCTCAAAATATCGGTGTTTCCCCCATTAGCTTAGGACCATCTAATGCTAAAAAACAATCTCTAAAATCCTTGACTTAATTCTGTAGATCTGCATACTGTGTCATTATAGTAGTAGTATAGCCTTTTGGGTAAGATGCTCTTTGAGGCATATAAAGTCTAGCTTCTGGGCTTACAAGGTAGTCTTTGAGGGAGGCTTGTTACACCTTAAGGGCATCCCCTTAGCCAGTAAGTTAAATTATACAATCAATGCAGGCAAATTGAGCATCCTGAAAGCTATAAAAACTACTAACATTCATGAGCGCGTCAGCCAAGGCCTCAAAGGTCTAATTGGTTCAAGTGTTTGCCCTTTGAGGACTATGCCACAGCCATAAGGGGATAGCTGATACATGGAGTTCTAGTTGAGTGACCTGATTTTAGAGATTATGCAATTAAAATCAAGAGGCTTCATCCTTGGGTTCATTCATGGTAGGTCACAGGGGCTCAGGAGGCCCAGCTTCCCTTTGCCAGTTGATAAATCCTTCTGTTCTAGGTGGCCTGGTAGAACAGATGTCCCCAGATGGCCCCGGTGTTTAGTGGCCCTGATGTACCACGAAGGGCCAGGAGCTTACTAGATCCTTGGGACCCTATAGGCCCATTATTCCTTGAGTCCCATAGACCAACAGGTCCTCATGGTCCAGGAGGGCCTTGATAGCCAGGGGGCCCTCAGGGCTAATGGGGCCTTGTGCACCAGGATGAGCTTGCAGTAAGGCTTCCTTGAATTGTGCAAAAAATCATCTCCACTGATCTTCACTACTAGAGATACAATCCAGGAGCGAACTAATAGTCTGCCTAACCAGTAGGTAAGCTTCAGATAAGGTAGCGTCCGCTAGTCTGTGAGTTAGTTTTGTAGATACACAAATGCTCCTTCATTCAAAAAAGTCATCTGACACTGTACTTTTTAATTAAACATTGATTTTTGATCGTATTATTTCAATTCTCTTAAAAAAGAGGGGAAAGATTAGGAGAATGCATAGGTAGATAGATGAAGGGACTGGATCATGTCCATTTGTTGCTATACTCTTTTGATGGAGTTCTAAAATTTGCATAATATGATTTTGGATGGGTGGATGAAGTTGTGAAGGTACTGATATGTTCTGTTTGATCTTTGTGCGGGAAAACTAGGAGCCAAGTAAAGTTCTTCATGGTGGAGGGAATGGCTGATGGTATGACTCAGCTAGAACTCCCTTCAGACACAAAGATACCAAGCAGTTGATGTACAATTGAGCCAAGGTTGGTGATTTTTAATCGATATTTGCTTTTTCTAAGAGAGGCGCTTCACCTCTTTACACATCTATCAATTCAGGAGATCTGGCACAGGGGTACCTAATTCAAAGTGAGCATCGCTGATCCAATGTCAAAAGCTTTTAACTCTGTTATCTTTAAAGATTCTTGTTTATGAACTATTTTCTATTTCTTTTAACATTCTTACTCTTTATTGGCAAGTCAAAAGTACCTAGCAAGAAACAACAGTTCTTCTGTTTGCACTATAGATAGAAGGGCCGTACAAAGGGTCAGGCTTGAAAGAAGCTCAGAGGTGGACATGATTATTTTTAATAAACTACAGCACGGGTAAGATCCTTTGGAAAAAAGCTTGCTGAATAACTTCACAATATCCTAAAACTTTAAAATCTTATTTAATAACTGATAAGCGAAAAATGATTATTCACTTATCTGAAACTTTAATATTTATAAGATGGAGGGGCTTATCAAGCATTGACATTCCATAGTGGACCAACAATTGGATCTCCTTGGACTTCAGGAAGAGGCTCATGAAGAGACAACTTCCTTTACCTCAGGGTAGTATTCCTGAATTTTTAGGAGGCTTCTTTGTAGCCTTAGTTTTACTGGAGCTTGGATCTCCTCTTCCCCCATCTGATGATTCAGGGTTGATGCCTTTGTCAGCCTCAAATTTGAAAATTAAATCATTAGTAGGTAGATGAGATTAGAGTTCAACTTTTTTCAAAGTATCATCATCCACGATGCAAATTCTGACAAGATGTTTAGGTTAAGTTGGCATAAAATAATACCCTTACTGCCCATTCAGCTCCCATCAACCACCCCCCAATTGTTGTTCAATATTTGTAGTCATGCTTCATGGTTCATATCTTGGGTTAGCTCAATGTGAGGAGGTTCCCCAGAAGGCCCCAGGAACTTCTAGGTCTCTGGGTACTTCTGGGCCTTAAGAACCTTTAGGGACCTCGGGCCATGTGGTACTTCTCTAACATGCCCCTCAGAAGTAGGTTTGATATCAGCTCCCTTATTGAGCTTGCATATCCAATTAGTTAACTCATAAATCTTAGACTCATATGTGTGTGGTTGTTCATTCAACTGAGTCAATATTCGCCACAGTTTGTTCCAATTGTTCATTTAAGGTTGCCTAGGCAGTAAAAATCGGGCTGTTAATTTTGTTGCGAAGGCATCCATCAAATACATTATTGATCAAAAAGATTTAATTCTGCTTTTATTGATTTCTATTTGATTATATAAAATACCTTTTATAATTTTCTACCCAAAATTAGGAGGAGTATCATATAACTAAAGGAGTGAGAAATGAAACTGCTGGGTAAGAATAAATTGTTTCTTGATCTTCATATGGTGCAACCCAAAAAGTTGCAATTTATGGTGGAGAGCAGTGAGGACAGATAATGAATGTATAATTCAAGTTGGGCAACCCCCACTGCCACTCTCATGGATGGCAGCAGTAGTGTATATGTGCATTAATTCCTCTGCAACTTGGGTGAAGCGTCTTGAATTGGATCATCCACCAAAGCTGTATAGTTCCATAAAGTAAGGCTTCTAAAGTCTCGGATTTTTGGCTAATCAATTTGATAGGTAACACTATCAGGAGTCCTGAATATTAAGTACCATTGGCTCTAGATTTTATAGATTCTATTTTTTGAGCAGTTATTTCTTTTTTGCTATAGTGAACCTACCCTGCTACACTTAGTATAGTCTCCATTTGGTGAATGTTGTCTATGTTGGAATTATTTAACTATAGGAAAGTACATCTTCACCTGATAGCCTTAGAATTTATCTTGCAGAGAGCATCAGTTTAGGGGTTTGTGGAGTTTTTTGTCCTGTTTCTTCAAAGGCTATTTAGCTATTTATTTTATCAGCATCAGCAGCTTCCATGTGAAAATTTTTCTCTCTAGGGGAATGCCTTTGGTAATAATTTAAAACAAACAAGAAAGATTAGAGCGTACTTTATTTTTATAAAATAAGTGAAAAGTTAAGTCTTTAGAGTGATATATTTATGTTCAGAATATTGGCCCTTTTGATTAACAAGATCTTCCTTAACCCTCAAGGGAGCATTGCACATAGTCCATTAGAAGATTAGATCCTTTATACTTAATGAGGGAGTTTCAGACGTAGTTATATCCTTTGTAACATTTGTTGTTTGGTCGGATCAAATGATTCTTCAAGAATTACTTTCAGAAAATAAATTGCCAATTCTTCAGAGGGTTAGTTTTAAATAAACTGATTTGAACTTGGTCTTTACAGACATTTTTTATTGAGTATGTTTTTAACGTCAGACTTATTGAAGCCTCTGGTTTATAAAATTTCTTATCTTCTCTTACGGCCAACGTCTCTCTTATAAGACTTCATAGCAGAAATAAAGTTGGTTGTTAACTCATGGTAGCTTTTCTTAGCACTAGGTAGTCCCAACCTAAGGGGGATACACCGATCTTACCTTATGGTAACTCTTTGAATGAACTTTGCAAATTTTACCAAAGCTTCTACCTTGATCTTACAACCGGGCTACATGTTAAAAAAGGTTAAACACATAATTTGCAAAGAATAAGAAAAATAATTTGAGTTGTGGATGTTATTTGCTCTATTAGTACAATGTTAGATGCGAAGCCCAATATGAATAGATTCACTTTTAAAACAATTCAAATAAAGTTCCAATATTTGGTTCACTCTTTTAATCTACCAATCAGTTTGTGAGTGTAAGAAGTCATATGGTGTTGGGACTTTACCCTAGTAGGTTTGAAGCTTGACTTTAAGATATTATTTCATTTATCTATTTATGAGATCTCAACATATATTTATTATTGTTATTCTATTAATCAATATTCTATCAGGCTTATGGCCTATATTATTAAACTTAAATTATACAGCACTAAATGGTTAATAATGCCAGATTCACGATTAAACAAATTATATATGAAATACACGTTCAGTGCTTCACCAACCATGGGATTAAATCAGTAAAATAATCTAATTATCATTGTCATAGAAACATACAATGGAAACATGGTCAAGGATCACCTCTTCCAGTTGCCACACTAAACTACCCAATATATATACTCATTGATTGGCTTCTCTTTGTATGGCTAGAATTTACCCCCTAGTTTAGTTCCAGGTTTGATCTGGAGTGTTCCTCATATTTTATTCTTTGTTTTCTACTAACACTATAATTAGTGCTACTTTAGATTTTAAGAAAATTACGTTTTTACCACTTATACTATTTTTGGTTTAAAATCTTTCTCTTCTTTTATGACATGTAGTCAGGCTCAGATTAGCTTTGGCCACCATTTACGCCAGTTGTGACGTATTAAACATTCGACAATTAGTTCTATAATTCCAGGATCTTTAACCTTTCAAGCACCAGTGAGCAACCAAGCGTAAGTCCCAACAAATGCATTGGTGAATCGTAAAAGTTTTACAATGCTTTCCCCAGAATAAAGAAGTAAATTGTTGTTAAAAATTGGGAGTTGGCTACTATTGGCCCCTGTTGGCTATCTTCACGTGAGTAATAAATGTTAAAATCATGGGTTTCTTCCCCGATTGATAGCTCTTTTTTAGCACTTTTGGTGCCCAACCCAAAAGGGGGAGCCGCCACGCATCTTTATTTGCAAATGAGCCAAACAAATGGATTATCATAGATAAAAGCTTAATAAAGCCCCTCAATTAACAGCCTAGGAAGCAATATAAGAAGGTGAGAAAGCTTAAGCGAAACTTTTGTCCAGTGCCCGCTTTAGTAGGTGGACCAGGGAGGAAAATATAGGGATTGGGGCACCAGCAGCATGTGGCATAAAGAGATAGAGCTGGGGGTTATGTTTGTTATTAAAGCCTGTGGTACCCATCGCCTCAACATATTGAGTAAGTTGATTCTCAGCAAAAGTGATTAAAGCAGGCACACAACTGAACTACTTGATTTGCTTTCAGGTTTGGAAATAGTTGGGATCAAACATATAAGCTTTATACATCAATGCATTCATGACTAAACAAAAAATAAGCTCTTCAATTTCATATTTTGCATCTTTTTCAAACTCATGTTGGAAATTGCAGATAAGAATAAGCTCCACCAAAGTGCTCTAATGCCCCATGAAGATGTTGATGGAGGAGAGAGTTGGCAGGGTCAGCAGCTGCTTCCGCTGCCATTCTATTTATATTTATATACAGAATAACGTTTTTAGGGAGAAAACATTTCAGACACAAACTGAGAGGTTTGACAAGTGATTCCTCCAAGGCGAAATTGGGCTTAATATTATGAGCCAGATCTATAACATAAATCCATTTGAGCGCTTTGAATGGATTTAAATTAGCTAGTTTTGGCCACCACTGGAATTGGAGGGGTGGTGGAAACTGATTGGCTGTGCACTGTTGACCATGTAAGCTCAACTGAGACCAGTTTAATCATACAATTATGGTTAGGTAGATTTAAATTTTTTTTTTTTTGCTGCCACCTTAGAAGTGACGCTGTAATTTGTTAATGTCAGGGGTGGGAGGATTGATCCCCTCTCAAAAGATTCTGGCGCAGTGGCAGCCAGGCAACGCTGGAGGAGGGATTGGCAGAAGCGTCTGGAGTGGAAACTACCTGGCACTTGAACTTTAAATGATCAAATTCAAAGCACACGGGACAGATGTCACAGTCGCTTTTGATGCACGCCTAAAAGGGATATCAGGAGCAGAACTGATTATGGTGTGGAGGAGGGGAATTGCAAGGTGGGGGTTGAAATGGAATGGGAAGATCATTTCAAAGGCGTGAGGCCCTGCAAAAATCTGTCACGTTGGTGAACATGAATTTAAGTATGGGGTCTGAGCTGCAAATGACAAATCCTTTGTGAAAATTGTGGCAGAGGCGTTCTGGGGAAAGATGTGAGGGCAACCCAGAAAATTAAACCACAAGAGAGGCATCAGCCAGTAGCTGTGTGCAAATGGTGGGGATTGGAATATTATTAAAAATGTTTAGTATCTTCAATTATTCTGATGCTTGGGCCTCAGACCTGACCACAGCTTGAAATAGCCCTTATAAAGCGAAATACGATAAATTGTGTAATTTTTAAAACCTTCATGGCCATCTTGATGATGGCCGCACTCATGTATGAGAAAGAATTCACATTCTTGTCCTAGAGGCCAAAATGCAGGTTGCTCCAAGTAAGCACCAAAGGGCTCTGAAGCACTGCTTTGAGCTCATGATATGGTAGGCTATGTCCTTAGGTGGGATATAGCGCCCAGTGGCATTGTGAGAGCTAGCAGAGCCAGACAGGGCGCGCTTCATCTGTGGCTGAAGAATGCCAGAAGGTAGTTTTACAACAATCCACACCAGGGCAGAATGCATTGATTGTACCAACATTTTTGTTAGGCTCAATTTGAGCGGCTTTTTTTGTAAAATTTTAAAACTCAAAAATTTGGCTTCAATTCAATTATCAAAGCGAATAAAGGGTTTGAAAACTTCCTCATTTGATAACTCCCAATTGCTGACTGCAAATGTTCTATATGTGCATGGTTCACGTTGTCTGATATTATTTGATAGTTGATCAATATTAGTATGAAGACTATTATCCGCAATTGAATATATAACCCATTCTGGTTAAATGCTATACTAGTAATTCTTAAAAAAACTTTTGATGTCGTCTTTAGGGACTTATACCCTTATCCGCCTAACTTGATCCCTGGTTAGATCTAGAAGTTTATGTTTTTTCCTCTTGTGACACGCAGTCTGCAGTATTCCCATATAAGTTCAGATTCTCTACTAATAAACCTCAATCCTTAATCTTTATTTGACAAAAGGGTCCATAAAATAACACTCAGCAATAATTTCCTTAAGATGAGTAAACTTAACACAATAATGAATTCTACTAACTTGGTATTTTTATTAATGTGAATTATCAGTAGAACCTATAGTGGGAATTTGGCGCCCAACCCTCAATAGGCGCCTCAGCCAAGATATGTCAGCAGTTGCCATTGAACTTCCCTTTGACGTCAGACCAACATTGTCTTTCAATCTGGTTAGAATTTCTTTGTTGGGCATCCTCAAGACCTAAAATGGACAGAGTCAGAAATTTTGTCCCTAAAGTTTCCCACTCAATCCAGAGAACCAACCATATTTGGCAATCGACCAGCTTAGGTAATGGGACTTGTTACCCATTATGGCAGGTTGCAAACCAACTGATAAATTTGCTAGTTGCAGGCAGCATCACTTGCCTCAAACTTGCTCATTATTTTCTCAATTGTTGGTGATGAAACCCAACTGATCCCAATCCGTAAACCTGATAGTTAATAATCAATCAACTATCAGATGCTCCCATTTTTGTTAGCAACTCTGCCCAATGAGATCTAAAGAATTACCTAGATTAATCCTAAATGAGTCTGAACCTGGCGGATTACCTAAAATTTCCTAAAGATTATTGCCAAAATCAGGGTCAGCCAATACTTAATTCACTCGCCGTAAGGAATTATCTCCTAGCGATCCATGGTAATCTAAGAGGCTGGAAAGGTGGACAAAAACTTAACACATTCCCCACTTGCCTAGATTTCCAGTGAGACTGGTATTGGGACAGGAGAATACTGCCTTGGACTAGGTCAAATATTTCTTGGTTTCTAGTAGAGCATAGATGATCTGTAATCAATGCTGATCTGAACAACCTTTGGCATGAAATCTCTTCCTTTTCCTACTCACTACTGCCTCCTCAGAGCACGGTCCCCACAACATACTGTCATGCCGGGCTAGTCAGTTTACTTATAATAAACTATTCCCAGAAAGCTAGTTTCCTCACAGTCAAGGCATATGACCCGTTGTCATATTTAAGATCTTGATCTGGCGTCCTTGATTTACTAATCTTCCTCCTCATCCTTGACAGGAGGTCACTGCCATTGATGTTTGTCTTGTAGCACAATTAAGAATTCTCAATTATATTTGCTCTTGTTATTCTCCCATAATAACTTCATTGCTCATATCATTCTTAACCCTTTTCTGAAGAACCTATCTCATTACGTTTAGGATTAATTATTAAATTTGGAGCATGATTGATACCAAAGTGTACAATGTCAAATATTATCAAAAGTCTGACATCCTCCCTCTTATCCAGCTCATATGTCAAATTTAAACTCTCAGTACCAGCAACTGCTCAACAACCTGCCTGATAAAGATTCTCAGCTCTTCCAACTGATGAGTCAATCTATGTAAGTAAATTTATTCTATGGTCCCCTAGGATTCATACACCCAATCAAGCACCCATAGCCAGTCCTAATATAGAATTACAGGAAATTATATCCAACCCTGACAAAACCAGGTTAGCGATTATCTTGAATGACCCACGGCAATCCTCCATCTGTCATCAAATCCCAAATTGGATTTTGATACTCTCCTGGAATCAGCTCTTTTCACAGATACTCTTACTATCATTATCAAACCTCCTGCAGCAATGCCCTCTGCTATTGATCAACTGTTTCCATCTGGATCTAACTTGCTTCTGGAGTTGCTTTTCAAACTCAGCCAACTCTACAAACCAGCTGTTCTCTCAACTAAACTGGCCATTGGAAATTGCAAACATTTTGAACTCACCTATGCAGAATTGTGGACTCAAGTGACCAAACCTCTTCCCATAGCTTTGGACCCCTCTGATCTTGAAAACATCCTAGACTGAGATGTTGCAAATTATGTCCTTTTTTGCCAGCCAGGTTCTTTAAAGTTGGGCTACGAAGCTTCCAGCCTCTTCCAGATTCCATCACACGTTATGCTTTCACATCCAAGAAGCTTGTAGTCATCATCTTCTGGATGCCATCCGCTCCCTGAAGGACTATCTCATATTTGATGAATCCCATCAGTATCTTCCACTTTAGCTTAGATTATTCATATATAGGCAACCCCCATCTTGTATCCCTTGCTTGATGCCAGCTTATATGTCCAGTGTTCTTGATGAAGCCCATCGTTAAGAGCTCAAGATTAACTTCCAACTCTGATGCCATATTGAAATTACTCATAGTTATTTTCTGACTTCCTTTTCTTGTTTTTTTTGCTTCCCCCCAATATGGGGTGTCAGTTTGGCAAGTACCAATATATCCATCTCTCCTCCCCTCATTGCATTCTCACAAGGATCAACCTCCACTCAACAAACCTGGATTTGAGTAGGTCTAGCTCTAGACAGAGTTCAATATCTCATATATTTCGGCTGGCTTATTCGCCCCTACTGTTATACATCCTCCCTCCCACTAGAGAATACATAGGCGTAATCCCTGAGTCAAGGATTATGAATAAAAAAATTCTAAAATTATATTAATTCTTCTGTGCGTTTTAACTGTATGTTTACTATATATTTTACCAATCTTTAATTCTTTTTTTGTATGGAACATGACCTTCAAACAGTTCAGCGGTCCATCCTTTTTTTATTGCCCCAAACTGGTTCTAAGGTATACTTTGACCTACCAGTTTTCCATTGTTAAGAGGTCTTTTTATCAAGACCTAATTATCTATATTGGTTCAGAGATACCTTTTCAGGACTTAACCAAAAACTATCAGGACATAACCATCTCAATGGCTCAGCGTTCCTTTGGGAACAGTATTTTTATTTTATTTTCTTAGTTCCTCTGCTTTAGATATTTAGCATGTACTAAATTCACAATCCACCCATCTAAGAGGTTCTTGATGGAATAGACTTCCATCGCCATCTTGGTGATAATCTCAAATGGACCTGATCACAACGCATCCAGCTTGTTTCTTCTTCCAAAACCATGCATATGGCAATAGAGACCTATTCGCCAAATTGGTATTCTTATAATGCTGGTCAGTGTCTGACATCTGATGTTTCGTCTTGATTTTCCTCTTCAAGGTTGTATAAAATTCTTACAATTGCATCTTAATCTTATATTTGACATCAGAGCAGGTACTGCTAGGCACTCATTAGAATTGTTGGTTCAACCACTAAATATAGAATTGGCGATAATGTGGCCTTCTTTCCATATAGTAATTTGAATGTCATTTTTCCGTTGCTATATGGTGACTTATGCTACACTTAAATGTCACTGAGCTGAGGTAAGTCCTCATGCAGTAGTTCTTCAAGCAACCAGCTTCCTCAGCAATTCAGCCAGCATTCTATTTACCAGTTCCACCAGTCCGTTTGTCTTTAGCATTAAGTTAATGACATGACTCCTCAGATCCCTATTATCTCATTCAATCTTGGGATCACGTGGGACGTAAAAATTGTTCCATTATTGCTTAATGAGGATTGCGGGCATCAAAGGCAGTATATAACTTGATTCAGGATAAACGTTCCAGTGCTTATAGCGTCCACTAACGCCAGAACCTTCTTCTTGACCCATCTACTTAGATGGTCAATTGCAACTATAATTTATTTGACTCTCCCTGTACTCATGGTTAGTGGTCCCATCACATTAATGGACACTGTGTTCCAGGCAAATCCAGGGCGGACCAGTCGATATTCAGTCGTTTTTTTGTGAGGCTTGTGCAACTGCCATTCCACACAACAAGCCAGATATTCCGCTACATTGTAGCTGACAGACTCCCAGTAATAGTACTGGAAAATCTGATTGGCCATCTTCAGGCCTCCATGTCTGACAACCTTATGCGCGGCTTCAACTATTGCCACTTTTTCTGATGGTCTTAAGTATAATAATCATTTCCCTGTAAATTATCTTAAAAACTTGTCCATCCTTAGTCTCAGTGTTTTCCACCGCTTTATGAAGTGCACCTTGGATTTCTTGAGCTTATTCCCAATTTCTCATTTGACTAAACTCTGTAATTGCTCATCCACTTGTTGGTATACCACTTACACCATTAGTACCCTCAATAATTTATCTACATTCTAATGAGAAGCTCCCACTCAGGCAACTATCTCATAATTGTAAGCCTATAGGTTTTTTGCCTATTAGGCCAATCACCCTTCTGGTTCCTTTAAATTATGCAGCCAATGCAGAGAAGATTGGTCTGCTACCACTTTAAAATGCGTTCTGTGAATATAAACACTGAACTGTTTACATGTATAAATTACCACGAGGCACTCACATTCAAAAATGGTACCATTTCTTTTAAAAGCTGAAAACGTTAGGCTCACATAAGCTACTGGATGCTCTTTCCCAAAGCTCATCTACTTAACTCAGGATGGCCAATCGCCATTAACAAAACATTGGTCTGTATTAAGAATTTACAATTAATTTCTGTTTATTTCATTATTAGAATCTATCAAATACTGGCATTATTCATCAAAAGAGCTCTGGGACTCTTCATTCCAAATGAAATTCTTTCTTTGGATCCTTCAGCAAATGAAAAGAGGGGCTCAGCAATTATCACAAAAAAACAGTATTTTCTTTGGTAGTATCTGACCATTCCATAGAACTTGGATATCTCAGAAACTCTTCATTACAGCCATTCGCTCTATGGCTTCAATTTTCTGGGCTTGAGGCTCAGTCCACTAGAGTTGATAACTATTCCCAGATATTTTAACTCTTTCTTGAAGAAGTGGCACATTTTCAGCTAAATATTCATTTTAGCTGTCGACAGTCTCTTGAAGACTTCTTCCAATTGGTGTATTTGGTCAGTAAATGTCCTACTGAGAACACTTATATCGTCCAAGTACACTGGACGCATGACAATTTCAAGTCATTCAATATGCCGTCCACGGCCTTCTGGAACGTCACAGGCGAATTACAAAGACCTTGGGGCATCCTAGACAGTTGACACCCCCTGTGTGGTGATGATCGCGCATTTCTCCTGGTCTTCTGTTGAAAAGTTGATTTGCCTATATCCTGATATCAGATTCCTTGTGGAGAAATACTTCTCTTCTCTCATTTAATTTAAAGCATCATCAATTCATGGTAGTGATTATGAATCCTTCTTAGTTAAATTATTCAGCTTCATATAATTGACCACCACCCAATTAGAACCATCCTCCTTCTACACAATAAGGATAGGGCTTGCCCAAGACTTGACAATGGAACTAGAAGCCCACGCTTCACTAGTTTTCTGAACTCTTCTTTCACTACCGCTTTGACAGACTTTAACTGTTAAATCAGTCTCATTATAATTGGCAAATTTTCCCCAGTGTTGACTTTGTGTATGTATTCCTCGCACATCCCAAATAGTGGTCATACTGGGTAAACCTTTCCCAATACATATCAAATAATCAAGCACCTCCTCCTGCTGTCTTGCCATCATATCAGAGAGTTGCTCACAATTAAACAGTAAGTTGATACTCTTGGCCACCCTTGCAAGTAATCCCATCTCATTGATGGTCCTAAACTTCGTGAAATTTCCCCAATCTCACTGTTATTATTAGATGAACAAAACAATGATCTAATTCTTCTCAATCTACATTAGTATTGTCTCAAATTCTCCCGGAGAGCTAAAATTTCTCATGGCCTGGAATAATTAAAAACAGGAGCTACCTAAGGTCTACTCTGGACTTCTTTCAGGGGCTTCGGACTTCTCAATAAAAAAGCTTGGGTATCTTTAACAACAATCAGGTGTTGACTATGATCTGTGATCCTGAAAGTATAGTCTTTGAATTCTTGATTTTTGATGGATTTCCTCGATTTTATTAGATTTCCATCAGCATCTCTCTTTGTTTTCAACCAACCAATTGGTAATCAATCAGTACAATCCATCATTGTAATCAGATTGATGAAATTGTTTCTCCTGGTCAGTGGAATTTCCCCATCTCTCTGATATACATGCTGTAACGTCGGACACAATATGTCAGCATATTATCTCTAAAGTTAAGTGTAACTCTATACTTTTATAGAAGCTCGGTCCCAATCAGAATATTGTAGTTTTGGTTGGCCAAAGCTCATACTGGCATTGATACCACTAAAGATCCAAGTTGGAGTAGAAAAGTGCTATATGCTCCACAGGAGACGGTTGTATTTGGCCTGAAAGTCCCATATTCTTTCCTATGCTCCAAATTAGGTGAGATTCTCATATTCTTCACCAGCTTGGTTGAGACAATGTTGATAGGCGCTTCAATGTCAATCATTGACTGCACCCTTACTCAAATTACCAATATACCAATATATGTACACCCAGAGTATTTTAGAATTGTGTTTACTGGGTGTATAGCGGCGTTATTTGCCAAATTGAGGGTGTAAATAATTTGTGCCAATAGATTAGTAAATGATTCCTTAACTGCACTAAGGGGGATAGACAGGTTTTCCTCATATAATTTGACCTCAGTCAACTCTTTCAGATTTTCTGCGGTTAAAATATTGTCCTCTAGCTGTCACGCATATGGATGAGCAACTTAATTGGTTATTTCATGTTCAATCCCCTTTTCTCTAAACCTGGTTACTGAATTGACATCCAAATTGACCACTTGATGCAGTTGATCCTGCGTATCATCATTGGTGAACAGATCACTAATGTCATATTCTTCATGCTTGATATTGGAGGAAACGGGTTTATATGCAGAGTTAGCCTGTTCCACGTCTAGGCCGTGGGCCCTTTTCCTGAATCCTATGCAGGTTTGGATTCTTTCGCCTGGATCACGTTAATCTGTTTTTTTTGGATTCTTGCATTGAACAGCAAAGTGTCCCTTTCAACCGCACTGAAAACATTGTCTTTCTTATCTGTTCACTTGAACTTTTATGCTTAATTACCAGCATGGTTTGATTGTTGGACTACATAGAGCTCTCAGTCCCCTTCATAGCATTCAAATTTTGCATCAGACTCAGTTTGAAGCTTCTAATAAGGGCATCGAACGTAGCTCTAATATCTTCAAATGATCCACCTGTGAGGTGGTAATCTCATTTGCAAGCACGATAGACATCATTTGATGAAAATGTGATAGGGACATAGGGCTGCTTGCATTTCAATACGTGCATCAAAATCATCTAGTACTTTTGCTCCGACCAATATCTGGAATTCTTGGTAGAACTGGTCAGAAAAACTCGCTAAGGTCTTGTCTTTCTGGAATTAGATTATTTTAAAACCCTGTTTTCACTTAACCATATATGGGGAACTTCCAAAATCTTTATTATGACAACCTTGACCCCCAAGTATACCAGCTGTCCCCCTTTAGAAGGGATAACACCAAATTCTGACAATTGGTGTCCAAACAGTTCATCACCATCAAAGTTTTTTGACAATTTCAATACCCAAAAATTGTTTTTTGAACAATAAAAAACTGAAGGGGAGTTATCCCTATGGAATGCGGGTAATTTTGGCGTAGCTCTAAATCACTCAAAGTTTCTCTGGCCACCACACAAGGTTCTTCTATTCAACTTACTTTTAAAGTTATTTTGGAGTCATCACAGTATGGCTGCAAATGTGGTTGTCATATTTTTTGGAATAGTTGACTTCCAAACCGGAGTTCTTAGGGTCCTTTCTTCAGCATTGGTCACCACATAGGGCTCACATTCACATTTATGAGACTTTAACTCTTCAAGTTGCTTCATTAAACACTCTATCTTGTGCTGAATGAATGCAATCAATTGTGATACACTTTACACCGAGTTTTCAAGAAATAAACTTCTCAAATTAAATCTCCTTCTTTTTTAATGACGTTACTTTCCCTAGCAACTCATATCCAAAATTGGAGACATCTTCAACCTCTTCCTGAATCTTGGTAACTCTATCCTCCAAGGCAGCAAATTCTCGATGGAGGCAGAAATCAAGGCATTTTTATTGATGTTTGAAAGCTCCATCCAGAGTTATCTTAACTCATCCTTGTATGACACCTTGTAAAGACATCCTGCTCAACTACCCCTGTAGTGAGCACCAATTGTTAAAATCGCGAGTTGACTACTATTGGCCCTTGTTAACTACACTTCACATGAGTACCAAATATTAGATCTTGGGTTCTTCCCTAATTGATATTTCCTAATAATTACCTACACAGGTTTGATATGTTCATAATTCACATTTACTGATGGTATTTGATAGTTGATTGATAATAGTATAAAGACTATTAACCGCAGTTGAATAGATACCCTTTCTGGTAAAACTGCTAGATTTGTACTTCTCCACAAAATAAACTTTTATGTCTTCTTTAGGGATATATACCCTTATCTGCCTAACTTGATCCCTGTTCAGAACTAGAAGTTTATGTTCTTTCCTCTTGTGACACGCAGTCTGCAAGCAATTCCCATTTAAGTTCAGCTTCTCTTCTAAAAATTCTTATTGATTACTATTTATCTGACAAAAGAGTCCCTTTTATAGCACACAGCAAAAAATTTTTTAAAGATGAATATAACTTAACACCTTTTTAAATTTTACTAAATTGGTATCTTTATTGTGTGAATTATTATGGGAACTTATAGAGGGTTTCTCAGAGCCCAAACCCTAGTTGGCGCCTCAGCTAAGAAATGGCAGATGTTGTCATTAAACTTCCCTCAAAGTCTCACCAGTGTGGTCATCTTCATCTGGGTAGGATCAAGTGTTGGACATCGTCAAGACATAAAATGGACAGAGTCAAAAAACTTGTCCCTAACATTTCCACACTTGATCCTAGCAAACTAACCATATCTTCTTAGTGACCTACTTAGGTAATGGGACTTGTTATCCAATATGACAGGTCATGAACCAACTAAGTGATTTAATAGTTGCAGGAGGTATCAACCATCTTGCAACTTGCTCATTAGATTCCCAACTTTTTGGTGATAAAATCTCAACTGATTCCAATAAGTACAACCGATAGTAGTTTAATTTTCATATATCAGATGCACCATTCTGTTGACAACTTTGCCTGATGAAATCTTAAGAAATCACCCAGATCAATCCTTAACAGATTTGAACCTGGATAATTGTTTAAAATCCCCCTAAACATTATAGCCATATCAGGGTCAACTGATATCCAATTCACTCGCCATAGGGAATTATCCCCTAGCAATCCATGGTAATCTAAGAGGCTGAAAAGGTGGGTAAGAATTCCAATTATTGTGTTCCACAGTTGGTGATATCTCCTGGGGGTAGATCTTGTGAAGATAAGATATGTGTTACAAAGAACATTTACAATTGAGCCACCATCAATATCATGAGACAAGGAATGAATTTAACTATTTAGTAAACCAATCAATAAACGCCATTATGCTATCTTACATACCTGAGATGGGAAGCTCCACAATAAATTGAACAAAAGAGTAGTCTAGGGACCTTCTATCTTTATGTAAATTAAAAAGCCAAAAGGGATTTATTACTTTGTTTCATCTTATTGCACAAAAGAAAATCATTTTAAAAATAGCCATCTGTATTTAATTCACTTCCAGTTTTATTTTCTGTGGAAGGTTTTAGCCTAAACGGGTAGTTCCTGCTACCATACTGGTGCAAATAAGTTTCAAAGAGTTCAAATCCAGTAATTTTAGAAAAGTTTGTCAAAGTTTATATGTTCTAAGGTGAACCCACTTAATTAGCTTATAATGTTTTTCAGATAAATCCAGGGTTTTTGCATTTAAAGGGACCCCCACAGAATTCCATCATTGTGCTCCATGATAAGATTTATATAATGAGGTCCAATGTGAACACATAAGCATCTCTGTAATGATAACTTATCGCCCTATACATATTATTCCTTCATGAGGTCCTTATGTTTTTTGGTTGCACTTTTTCAGGATTTGATTGTATTATTGGATAAGGGTTTTCAGAAGCCAAACCATTTGAATTTACTAGACTTTTCCAGATTATACAGGAAACTAATGAGAGTATTAGTGACTAAGATATGTGTGATTTAATGTAATTTGGTCAAGGGAAATTACCAGTTTGGTTTTGAAGTTCCACTTCATCGAGGTTAGGAGGCTAAGGCCAGGGTGCGACTTAAATTATCTGCCAATTTATAATTCTTCCCTTTTATGAACTCATAGGAGAACACAAACAGAATGAGGGTCTAATTACAGCGTGTCTGGCGTGGGATAAGGACATTGAGCAATAGTAAAGTAATGCTGAATGATCGATACAAACCCAGAGTGGTTTAGATGAACATTGTTAATAATGATGCCAATAAAGATTCCTAAACAATAGGAAATCTTTCATACTCAGCATAGTTCAACTCCTGCAGGGTCATTATGCGCAATAAATACCATATTGGATGTTTAAACTCATCTTTTCCCACTTTTGGCAAAGCAGCACAATGTCAAAAAAGAATTTTTTTGAAAATCATGAATTCTTTAGACGTGTCAACGTGAAAAAACATGGACATGTAAAAAAGGTGCATTCAGATCCTGAAAAGAAGTTTCTTGCCTTGAGACCACGGCATCATCTTTCCCCTCTTACTCAATACAAGGGTGCAGCAACCTGACAGATTTGGTTTAACTTTTCCTAAATATGTTATATTTCCTGGAAAATCAATTTTTCCTTCACTGAGGTTGAAGTTGGCTTGTCATATAAAGTTTTCGCTTATCCAGAGTGATTATATGACCCATATTGAAAAATAATTCTCAGAAAGATGAACTTAACATAAAGAACTCACTAAGGCTATTCCTCAATTTTAAATCTATCACTCTCAAGTGCTTAACAACTTAACACTAGTGAATTCACAGGACTCATGGACTGGTGAGAAAACTAGTTTTTCATTCATATAGGATACTGAAAAAACATATAAAAAGTCACCCAACGCCGCATCAATCAACTTTATAAGATAATAGGCGCTATTCTAGGGCCAAAAGTCATGTCCCAAAATTGGTATCATCTTTCTGGTATAAAAATGTAGTTGCCATCTCTGCCACATCTAGATGCAAATTGATAAAGGCATTCAAACGCTCAAGATTGGTGAAGACATTAACCTTTTAATCATACTATAATTTTTTTTCAAAATTTTTAATGCAGATTAGTATTATTATATTGTTTAAAAATCATTATCAACTCTGGATCGCATGTTACAATCCACTTTTCTCCACAAATAATAGTGACTGCCACGCTAGAGAGGTTCATTAGCAAAATAAAAGCCCTTGGAAACCTGTTCTTTTACTCATGATTCAGCTTTTCTTATTCTCTTAGAAAATCGGATATATTGGGTAAGAAATATATACTAAGGCCATTGCTAGCCTAAACTCACAATCAAATACAGAATGGTCTGGTAAAGAATTTGTTGTATCTCATTAAAAAAGACTATAATCTTTCAGACATGGAAACAAAAGAGCATCTGAACAAAGTTTAAGCAGAGGAGAAAGTAACAGTTTCTGCACACATGTCCAATGTGGAAAGGAATTTTGCCCATTCTTGACTGACATGAATTTAACTTTATACTTAACTCCTCTCAGAGCAAAAATCAGATTATTGACTTTTCAGATTTTTTTAACATAAGACTTGCACCACCACCCTACCTTTAAAATAATGGTAAAAGAAGATTTTTTATTGCATGGATTTCCTTGGTTAGGTTATTTTCTCTAACCTGGAATGAAACAAACTTTAATCTTTAATATAAATAGCCTTGAAGCTTCTCCTTTAATTACAACGCCAGTTAATTAGTTTAACTTTGGGTAATCCTTTTATACTTGAAAGATAAGGTTTTTAAAATGTTCCTATGTTACCCCCAAAAATTGAAGTTTTGATCTTATCCTAGAATGGAAGAGTTACTATTGGAAAGAACAAAAAAAACAGAAAATGATTAAATTGAAGAAAGCATTAATGAGTTACAAAAAATGAGGACCTCAGTAGATGGGTAATTATACCAGAATAACTTTGTGAATAAAAAAGTGTGATAATTCTCCACTTGAGCACAAATGATATAGATTTTCTCATTCTCTGTTATGACATAAATAAATTTTTATATATTTTGATACCGTACAGCGGTTTGGGTATGGTGGTACATTTCATGGCTTAAAAGAGGTCTTCTCAAAGAAAAGTAAATACTGGGTCCATGTAGCTCTATAAATGGAAGAAAAGTATAATGGCTAATTTGATGTCAAGTTCATTTGAAGATGATTTTCTGTGCTATAATAAAGAAACAATTTGAGCTAGTAGTCGTCTAAATGGCATTTAGATTTGACAAAATGCTGAGACCTCTTTTTAAAAATGTTCTTTTTGTACTAAAAATGTTAATTCATAATCAAATTTTTTATCATATAGGTGGTTAAGCTGGGGCCTAGGTCTAAATCTCTTACTTAACCTCTAATTCCACTGATATTGAAAGATTTTCAGAGTAAAGGGACACCACCTCCAGGGTCTTGATGCTGTTTTTGGTATCACTAAGATAGGGTCACCGCTGAGGAGCCGTATACCACTAATATTAATATCCAGATATTAGTTAGAGAATAGAAAACATAAAGGAGGGCGAGAACATATTATAAAGGTTGTCATGCAGAGCAAGTAGTACCTGAGCATTAATTACATAAAAGGTTGAGGTTAAATGGAGATGTCACCTGGAACATTCAGTAAGCAGTTTGATCTTGGAATGGCAATCAAAACTTTACAAATGGGGATCTAACAGGATTCCAGACTAATTTAGTTAATGAACTCCAAAAAATTTTAAAAAAAACTTATCTTGATTGGCATGCTTCTAGAAAGTTATCCAAACACTCTTAAAACTCTAAAAACTTTAGTTGAAAACTAAAATTATAAATACTTTGTCAGCCATAATGGGTGAAAGCTGCTGCTATAAGTTGATATGCATAGGGGAAATTGATGGTTTTCAGAATTCTCACTTAATCTGATAATAAACTGATTCCGGTCTTTTGAAAGCTCGCTGAAGTTCTTGTTCAGTCATGGAACTCACACTGAAATCCAATATATATTAAATTAAAGAGTATTTAACCTTTATTGGCGGTTCAGAGGTCCTATTAATTCCTATAAAAGGATTTAACCAGTTGGCGATGGTTCATAGGTTCCCAAAGGCTGAATATCAATTGATAGATTTTACACTGAAATATAAAGATAAATAAGCCAAGTAAACTTCATAGTGTAGATAATACTCCAAAGAAAGCTATCTAATTAAAGATTTATTTTAGTACATATAGCCTTAAGGAAGTATAATAGATGAAAGTAAATAAAATATATAGGTTAAGTATATAAACAGAAATTAGATAGATCATTATAATCTAGGGATAATCTATTTCATGCGGCAAGCTTGCTTAATTCCATCAGCAAATCATTTTGGATGTATAATCTTTAGCCTTGACTGATTTATTAACTTATAATCCAATACATTTGATGGTAATCGCTTGATGCATCACAAATAATTTTAGCCCTAGAATATTAAAGGCCTAAATGCAATCCTTTATTTAAATATAACATTTATGTATATTGTTATCAAATATAACTAAATAATTTACACCAAGTTGAGGTTTTACCATCAGAAGTGAAATTTCTGAAAGAGCTTTCTTCAAGCCTAGATGGTGGTGAGAGTTTTTTCTCATAAAGTTATAGTCAGTTTTGAAATGGATATGATGATCAGTATTATTGGCAAAAAATTGAGACTGAAGAGTTAAATTGCCACAAAGTCTTTATTCTAAGGGACAATCTCACATGGGACTTTGAGTTGTTAGCCTGGCAGTAACTTCTTGGTTCCTCTTGAGGTTGCTAAGATAAGTTAGATGATTTCACATTTTTGGCTGCAGCTTAAAGTTGAATTGGCTCAACTGCTTTCAAGTTACATAGTTTGATGGCATTTTTTAAAAAAACTTGAACTGAGATATTAAACATTATTGTTTTATTTTGAATTTCATGGGAGTGCAAATGATGGTTGGTCATATAAGTGTCATTTTTAAACCTGAAAACTCTATTAAATAATTAAAGCTAGCTTAAGATATCATGGATGACTCATTAGATAAAATACATGAGATTGAAGGTAATAGGTATTTAAGGCAGTTTAACTGCTTATCTGACTCAGTATTCCCCAATCCTTCATGAAAGATAGAGGCAATGGTTGCAATTAAAGGTTTAATTGCTTAATTATAAATCTAAATAACATCATGTGTTGGATCAGGCGGATTGGGTATCAAATAAACAAAATTTGGAGGGTGAATCAGGTGTATTAGCTTTCATATAGATTATTTTTCTATCTTTTTATTTTTTGGGTTAAATTGAGCCTAAAATTGTCTAGATTCTAGGAGTGGAATAATAAATTAGATGGTTTAGCCCTTAAATCGATTTTTAGACTTTAATCATTGCAATGAAGGTTTGAAATTGGTATCTGGATCCATCATCTAACAAGATGGAGCATCTTTATAAATTAGGCTCTGTTGATTAACCACAAATTTAGTCAGTTGGAGGAATACAAAATTCACAGTTTGGGAAAAATTAGAACTATCTTCGCTCTTAAAGCTAGATCAAGTGTTTTAGATTTTATTAATCTTGAGGCCAAATTAATAGGGTGTATTAGTTGTAGAAACTAAATTGGGGGCTTTAAATAATTTTGCATTAATGAGACTAACTAAATTATTAGTAAGGATCATATGATCATTATATTGGTGGGGATTTAGAGAATTGATGAGGGTATTTAGTTTGCATTTTGAATAATATGATTCAAATCATCTGGAAGTGTATTCACAATTTAGAGATTGGGTTGAAAATCAACTCTTTTCACTTTGAACCTATTTTGTTCAGTTGATCTAAGGACAAAACTAAAACAGAGGTGTGTCTCAGTAGAGAAAGGTACATAAGTCATGGATGCATTTGGGTTGACTATTTTATGGCCATTCTTAGCTTAAAGGATACCTCTTAACTTAAATAATTTCTTCTGATATTATTTAAATTTATAGAGGTGTTTAACCATTGCTTTTTTTCCACTTGACATCACTTTTAGTGATTCTGGAAGTTTTTAATTACACTTCCAATGGGGCAGGTTGTATCCCAAGGTTACACTGGGCGGATTCTCCAAAAATGCAATAAAGTAAATAAGAAAATACAGGTTACACTTGACCTAATTTTTATTTTTGAAAAAAGGAAATACATATAGGCTTTTTTACAGTTTGTAATTTATCAGAGTGAATTAATCTCTGCGCAATCAAATCTTCAAATAGTTGATTGGAATCCAATTGATCATTAACTTTGATAGATTGTAATAGATTTCTCGCTCCTTCCAATGATGTTGGGGGAATTGAGGAAGGGGATTTTTTGGAGATATACAAAAAATTGGTTAAATCCTGACACTTCCCCCTCAAGATTTGATCGCGGTGGAGGATGACTTCTTAAAAACCTAGGATGAATTTGATTTACCTCAATACCAGTATCTATGATAGCTTTGGCATTGATTTGATTTACTCGGAAATTAATTTGGGTAATGGTGCTTCCAAACTGAGAGGATAATGCCAATAAGGAGGGTAAGGAATAAGAAGAATGGTCATCTTTATTACACTCAATTGAACTTTGCTGCTCTTGCTGCACACTCACATCATTATCAAGGTGAAGAATCTTATTGGTCTTATCTCTTTTCTTTTTTTTCATCTGCTTCCTTATTAAAACAACAATCCTCAGTATGAAAGTAGCGATGACAGTAATTACACTGGATCAATCTAGTGTTCTCAGGCATGGGGAAGACTTTGGGCTGACTAGGTCTAGGAGACTCATAAACTCGGGGTTCTTTAGAGAATTGAGGGGGCAACTCCAATAAGGCCTCCTTAATATCCAAAATACCTTGAAAATTCTTTTGACACTGATCAGATAAACTTGCATTTGCATTCAGTGGTAAAGGCTGACAGAACTGCGGTTATTGCATCGTCCAAGTTTAACCAACCACAGGCTACAAGAGTTTAAGTTTCTCAATAGAACCAATGAACAAAGTCCTTATTAGATTCATTTTGGTGGGGCTGTATACTTATAAAGGCCTGTTTTTGAAAAGATATGGTCTGCTCACTTCCAATTGTTTGATCAATGCCTCTTTGACTTGAGTCCAAGTAGAGCAAGTCATTAATTGGGGAACCATGATATCTTGAGCCAATTGAGTAAGGCAATTAATCTAGTAATTCATCTTTTGGTGATCTGTGGCCTCACTTAATGCCTTTTCATACAGATATAGAAATGCGATAGTGCTGCCTTCCCCTGGGGAGTATTTGTCCTTGATTACTGGCTTGAAACTCATGGGAGCATTGGTAGTCAAAACATGCACTCCAGATTGTTCAGATTGAGTAGACACATAAGAGGCAGAATCTGAAGCTTGAGAAGAAAATTGAGGGTAAGGACCAACAGCTTCTGTCCGAATTTTGTTAATCCATTGATTCAGGTCTGAATGCCCTACTTTCTCATCTATTTGGCGAGATAGCTCAAAAATCTGTTCCTGTTGTGAATTGTACTTGAGTTCCATAGACTTGATTTTCGCTTTAGCAATTCCTCTTTTGATTCTCAAGCATGTAATAAGATATCAGTGTCCTTGGCCCACTTTCCCAAATTGATTGATTCATTGGACAAGGACTACAGAGTCAAAAGGTGGTCAATTGGTACCCCATCAGGGGTTAGGTTGCATTCTTTGGCCATCTTAGATAATTTTTCACATAATTGGGTCATCATGTTTATGAGAGAGTTAATTTGCTGATAAGATACTGAATGACCATCAGCGCCTGGAGGTCCATGAGGTCCATCTGCACCTGGGGGTCCACGGGGCCCTACACCTCCAGGTAGCCCACGAATCCTTATACCCCAGGAGGACCCATATTTCCAAAAGTTTTCTCTACTTCATTGACCCAGAACTGAATTCCTGAGTACAATTGTTCCAATTGAAAAAGATGGGTTCTAATTTCTTCCTCCATTGATTGACTACACTCAGAGATTTGGGAAACACCCTCTCTCCATTCCTTCTGGATCTCCTGAACCTTTTTTAGAAACTGTACAAAAATAAAATTTGATATCCCATGATTGAACTGAATGAGCTGCTGTTGTACTTCGTTGAGGGAAGTTCAATTATTAACAATAGCATCACAATTATCTTGGCTAAACTCAGAGGCCAACTTGAAAAACTCAGAAATATAATTATTCAAGGATTGATGTCCTATTAGTAAATTGAGCATCCCTTGATGGTGCATTCCAACTACAGGTAGCAAGTGGTATAATTTAGGATTTACGAGTTGGTGTAAATATTGTTTGGTGCCAATCCCTGGCATTTGAGAGGTTTTCAGCACTTCTCGCAATATAGAAGGTACTGCATTAGACCAAGATCAGGTAGAATGGATTCCAGGGATTAGAGCCCCTTTAAGTAATTGATTAATGATATTTTGTAAGACCTAAGGTGGATTTTGAAAGTTTGAGGAGAAACTTAAGTTGGGATTATAGAATTCCAGATTGGCCCAAAATTCCAACGTGGAGGGTAATCTTGGGATTTGGGCTCCAATTGAAGAGACCCATCGTAGAATACTGCCTTGCTCTTGATCTTAATCCTTGTCAAACGAAAATTGAGAATCCATGGTGATATATGTGGTCACTGGTGCACAACTCAGAGTGTCCCTGTAGTGAGCACCACACTGGAAGTTTTAATTTACACTTCCAATTGGCAGGTTGTATCTCGAAGTTACACTGGGTGGATTCTCCAAAAATGCAATGAAGTAAATAAGAAAATACAGGTTACGCTCGACCTAATTTTTATTTTCTTAAAGAGGAAATATTTATAGGCTTTTTTATGGTTCATAATATATCAGAGTAAATTAATCTCTACATGATCAAATCTTCAATCAGTTGATTGGAATCTGATTGATCATTGACATTGATAGATTGTAAAAAATTGCTCGCTCCTTCCAATGATGTCAGGGGAATTGAGGAAGGGGATTTTTTTGGAGATATGCAAATTTGGTGAAATCCTGAAAGTGATTTTGAAAACAAAACAATTTTCCACCACCATCTCACCGCATCAATTTCCCAATATATATGTCCTCAGATCCACCACCTGCTGCCCCAGTATGGGGCAGCGGTGCTCCACCCACTTTTTTTTACCACACAGCAGTCAAACTCATGTGGACTGGCTTGTCCAGTTTGCCAAATACATCTGGCTGCTATATCCTTGCAAGGGACTTAGCATCCAACTTGATTGAGTCCACCCACCTGTCCCCACCCCCTAGCCTTAACTCAATCCACTATCAACTTTTGCCTCTGTGTCATGTACAGGTCCTTTTCCCATATGCTGAAAAAAGCAATAATTGAGCTGGCAACTGCCACCTTTGAACTGGCAGGATTTATAGACTTCCATCTGTTGAATTGTTGACATAATCTAATTGTTAGATATTTGATAGGGACATAATATTGTTAGCACGCTTAATTTATTATGAATCATATTGGATATCAGTGATATAGATCAGGAATATGTTAAGCTTATGTAAAGTTTAAGATTTTTGGCCTATAAATTCCACTTAATAATATTTGACTATGATGACATGGGCACAGGGGCTTAGTTGGTTTAGTCAGACTTAATATAATAGCTGACTAAATGACAAAGGCGCATGGGCTTTGCTGATCTAAGTTGAAATTAGTTTTAAATGTCATCAAGTTTTTAATTAAATTAATTACTAATTAATGGTATAAATCACCTTGGTATGTGCTGCCAATTGCTTGAGATGAGCATCAGTTCTATTTTTTGCAGACGCATTATAAATGATGTCTTAAGAATATTTCCAAGTCTGAGACTGACTCTGAGATGTTTGGGATGTCTTGAGTTGAATGGATTGTAGGCCCACAAATAGACTCGTTACTTTCTCTAGCCAAGTGCCATTGAAATTTAGGCGTCATGGATAAGATGTGGTGAATATTGAACCCCTATAAATTATCACAAGTTGATACTAATAAATCAGAATCAAATATCAAGAATCAACTATTACCACAAGATTACAGTTTAATTTATAAGCTTATTTTGTATTAATACTTTATGTTGTATTAAGTTGAGAATTTACTTGGGATCAGGAAGATCAGGGCAGCATGCCATCATCTAAGTAACGACAGAAGAATACAGCTTTAAATTTGATTACCAAGGAGTTATATTTTAACTGTAGTCACCATCTGGCCTACTGTCTTCATACAATAGACATTCAAACCTCCACCTAACAGCTGAAAATGAACCTCGCCATCCTTAATAGACCTAGAATTTTACAAGTGGCGCTCATGGCTGGGTTTGAAGATGGTGACCACACCAAGTATGGGAGTAATCCCAATCAATTATTTAGAACCATTACTGGGCCTAATGGGAATACAGAAATGACTGTGTCCCAAATTAATTTGAATGGCGTACCTATCATTACCTACCCTGATGAGCCCATTTCGCCTGAAGAACTGGAAGGTCTCAAACATCAGTTATTAAGAGGGTATCAAATGGGACAAGGACCTGCGTACAACAGTAGTAATCCTTTTATTGTCAACGACAGCAAGTTGTGTTGTGGATTAGATATCTAGCTCATCATCAATTGCGCGTAGCTAAAGTCCAAAAAAATTTAATTAGGATAGAGAATATCACCCAATACTTAATTGAATTTATACACCCCAATTCTAGAAATTCTCAGTTGACAATTGCCCGCCATTATGCGGCCATTACCAAGTTGGTTAACTTCTCACGCAATTCTAACAAGGCGTCCCAAATTTTTTATGAGCGTTTAGAGGCCAACTTTGCTGAAGTCTGTTCTAGTTTTCGAAGTGAACTATAATCTAGCTATCTGGGCTAATGACAGAGTAGCAGAATTAGCACAAGAGCTAAGTGACAGATTTCATCATATCTTTGGCAAATTCTTAAAATAAAGAGGAATTACCAAAACTTGGGTTAATAATATCACAAAGACTTCCATTAATGCTTCAGAGTTCATGAGGCTTAATCATGAAGCCCAAGAGGCGCAGTTAAACACTAATGATGAATTTTGTAATCAACATTGATGACTGTGCACAAAAAAATTTGCAGATGAAGGATGCATGTACTGAAAAAATCAACTTCTGGCAAACACAATTTGAAGGCCAACGGGCAGAAAATGAAAAAAAATTCAAGAATTTATTAATCATCTCAATTGACAGATCAATAATATTAATGAGGAGGTCACCAATATTAACAAGTTGAACAATATTCTTCATGCGGAAGTAAACCAGTGTAATAAGACAATTGAAAAAAGGACCAAGTGATTTCCACCCTGCAATTAAAAACTACTAGTTTGAATGAGGAAATTGTGAAATCAAAGTTAAAAAATCGAAACCATGTTAATCGGAAAAGATTTGATGATCAAGTCCGAACATTGGATGATGGGCGTTGCCAATGTGCTACAAACCATTCACCTGAAAATGCTTCCAAATACTATGAGGATGAAACTTTGGAAGTAGCCACTGAAATAGATGATGTACCATGTCAACAGATGCCAAGTAATATGGTTGCTTTGGCCAACCCCAATACCTTAAATCATGGTGCAGTGCCTCAACGCCCTAGTACATCTGGCCCAAGCCAACAAAGAAGCAATTTTAATAACCATGGACTGGAAAGAAATAATTATAAATTAGTGAACCTGTCTGCATTTGACAAGAATGGAAGTATCAGCACATTTGTCACGCGCTTTGAAAAGGCTATGTATGGGGCCAAAGACCACAACAAAGCAGCCACAATGATTAATTGTTTAAATCAGTGGTGCAATGAGTTGATTATGCCCCATATCAATGAAAACTCAACTTATGCCGAAGTCAAAGAGGCTGTGCTTTATGAAATCAGAGGTCCAGAATGGATGTCAACAGGAAAATCTAAATTTAGGAATATTTGCTTTAAGAAGAATAAAGAAAATTGACAAAGTTGTGGATCAATTCTATTGTGAAGCGCAAGTTTTCCTAGGCGCCAAGGCTATGGTCAATTTTGATGCTAAGATTGCGCTAGAACATGCGGTACAACCTTCCCAAATTTTGTTGACCGTTTTAATACCTGCTTTTGTACAAAATCTTACAACATCTGAACTAGTTGATTATTTGTGCAGATGTTCACAATATTTTGGCCCTCCTAATACTGGGTACAAATCAGGACCTGCCTCTGTTGGGAAACCCATTGAAACCAATAAGAAGATTGAAAATGATTTGCCTGTGGAAACTGAGAAAAACTCAGATACAAAGCCCACATGCTCAATAAATGACATTACCAGATTAATTTTAACCATAAATGGCACTTTGTATCTCAATGCCATCAGCATATTGTCAATGTAGTCCTTCCCAATAATGTGCAGTAGAAGGGAAAAGAACAAGCACAATAGATTTGGGACTCTCTATTGTGACATAAAAACCAGTCCCACCTGATTGACAAGAATATGCAGGCCACAAGTCCTCACTTAACAATGAAACATATTCCATAATTGTACCAAATGAAGATCTACAAATGTACATGCGGTAACTCGCTCTCAGAGTAAGGTTGTCATACTGAAGCCTCTGAAGTAGTAGCTAAACCGTATGTGCAACAATTAATTGAGAATATTCCAGCAGAAGGGCTGAACAATGCATTAGATACCCCAAGCCTGAAAGGGGTCAATATAGCAATGCCAATTGACACATTCATCAATGAATGTCCCAGTATTGGAGGTACTCTGAAGAATACTCTTAATTCTCTGAATTCTTTACATATTCCTTTAGTAACCTCCATTGATTCCTACTACTCTCAGTGCACTTACGTGGACATTTTGGTCAACAAGATCAAAGTTATTGCTATTGTTGATAGCGGAGCACCTGTAAACATTGTTTCCACAAAGTTGTGAAGAAACTGAATATTGCTCCAGACATTCACCATCATCAGGAATATGGGACCACGGGCCTCAACAGCACTAAGAGTGTAGGAGCTTACAGCGCCTTGCCGTTGTGATTTGGAGCTTCAGTAGTAGCAGCACCTGCAATAGTTCTTCTGTACACCAATTATGACATCTTAATTGGAACAAGTTTTTAAGGACCTATGGGATCTCATGCAATTTTAAAAAAATGTCTTACCAATATTAGGCCAATCACTTCTGATTTATTTCTCTCATGACAAAACAAAGCCGCAAGCCATTGTAAAAACTTTATCGTTATATCTTATGCTGATGGAATAATACCAGTAGGATATATTCATTGGGGAAACCAAAGCTGTCCCATGCCAACTGCTATAAATGAAAATTGAGGAATACCTCTACATGCGAATAAGGATGCAACAATTGCTCCAGGCCATCATCTGGCTATGAAGAATGGGACCACGCTGGGTATTCTAGAAGGACTATATGGGGAGGTCGTATCCCCTTGGCATCATTCTTGTATGGAACCTAGTGTGGCACCTGGAATACTTATACCAGGGCATGGGGAACTTAATGTCTTATTAGCAAATCTGACCAGCCAAAGTATTAGGGTAAAAAAAATCAAGTAGTTGCATTTGTGCATCTGTTTTCAAGGTGAAAATTAAGATCAGCTGTTAAATTTGGTGACTTATCTGAGCTCGGCTTACCAACTGAAACCCTTAGAGCACATGCTGTAATTCCTGGAGAATTGTTTACCAGATTGTCATAACAACAGAAGGATGAAGCACTGAAGTTGTTAGAACGATACTCCGAATTTTTTTGCTAAAGATGATTAAGATTTAGGTTGTGCAAAAGGAGTACAGCATTTTGTTGACACTGGGACCATGCGCCTATTGAATGAGGCCAATTCAGTGCCTCAGGGCTAGCGATGAGATAGTTGGAGAAGATCTAGAAAAATTGCTAAAAAACTGAATGATTGTGCCATCTAAGAGCACATGGGCCAATCAAGCTTTTCTCATAAAGGAAAAAGATGACAGCAATCAGATTTTGATTGGTTATCAATGCTTAAATGCCATTATGAAAAAGGATTCCTATCTGTTGCCTAGAATTTATGATGCTTTGGATCGTCTGGGATGGGCAAAATACTTTACTGCCATGGACCTTATCCAGGATATTGGCAAATTGAACTGCCTCAAGAGGAGAAGGAGAAGTGCGCAATGATTGCTACTCAAGGACTGTTTCAACCAATGCGCATGCCACAGGGGCTGTGCAATGCGCCAGCAACTTTTCAACAAGCGATGAACACAATTTTGGGGGACCTTAATTTATCCTGCATACTGGTTTACCTGGATGATATCATTGTCTTTTTGTGAATGTTTTCTGAACATTTGGAGCACATTGAAAAGTGTTTGTATGACTGTTGAAGGCTAATATGAAGATAAAACCTAGAAAATGTCATGTCTTAAGAGAAAAATTGGAATACCTTGAGTTCGTTATTGACAACAAGGGCTTGCGGCCTCTACCTCAAAAGGTGGAGGCAATTAACAAGATGCAACCTCCAATGAGTATGAGGTATGTTTAAGTGTTCTTAGGCATTGTAGAGTATTCCAAAGATCTGTAGAAGGGTTCACAAAGATTGCTGAGCCTCTATTCCACTTAATACAAGGAGGAGTTCGTTTTTGCTGGGCAGAGGAATGCCAACAAGCCTTTGAGGCTTTGAAAAACAAAATGAGCTAAGCGCCTATCCTCCGATATCCCAATTTCAGCAAGCCTTTTATCATACTAACTGACGCCTCATTGACTGCAAATGATGGTGTGCTATCACAGATTGGGGATGATGGCGAGGAGCATCCGGTCGCTTATTGCAGTAGGACGCTGAATAAGCATGAGCATAATTATATGGTGACTTAAAGAGAATGTCTGGTTGTCATCTATGCTTGTAAACAATTTTGGGTTTACATTCATGGTACCAAGTTTCAAGTAGTAATGGATCACAGCTCATTACAATGGCTCCACAATCTCAAGGAACCTGAAGGACGAAAAGCCCACTGGGCTTTGAAATTACAAGCGTACAATTAAGAAGTTATTCATAGAGCTGGAGCATCCCATCAAAATGCAGACAGACTATTGCGACTTCCTATTGTAGCTGTCCTGAGCAGTTTGGCCAATGAGCTTCATGAAAAAATGATTAACCGAAAGTATGGAGATGAACCACCCAAAGTTCAAAAAGTGATCAAAAAAGCATTAACCAACACTGAATATTGGAACGGTGTTTTATACAAGATCAGGCCTGATAGGCAGCATCAAATTTTCCCTAAACCTTCTGACCAAATTGAGATTATTACACAAGCGCACAAGGCCTAAGGCATGGAGGATTGACTAAAACGCTAGAATTAATTTGGTTGAATTACTACTGGGTTTCGATGTAATTTGATATTAAGACGTACTTGACAAATGTCATTCTTGCAAAATTGCAAAAACTATGAAGTTTGATGTGAAGTATTGTTTAATCAAACCTGACTGGGCTTAGCATACCGTATTGATAGATGTAATTGGCCCTTTGCCTGTGAGCAGCCTAGGCAACAAATACATAATTGTTGCTATCAACCATTCAACAAAATGGGTGGAAGCAAAAGCAATCTGAGATGTCAGGGCCTTAACTACTGCCAAGTTCACTATGGATAATATAATTTACAAGCATGGATGCCCACAGAAGATCTTGCCAGATAATGGCACAAATTTTACTGCTCAGATGGTACAACGGTTTTATTAATAGATGTCTATCAAAGGAGTGTTATCAAGAGCATCTAGTACTAAAAAAAGGAGTGTTATCAACACCATACCATCCTGAGACTAATGATATGGTAGAGCGAGTGAATGGTACTCTAGTTGGCATTTTATGCAAAAATGCAGCCTTGGCGCTTTTGCAATGAGCTACTTCCATTAGTGCTACCATGTTTGTGTACAATATCGGATACCACAGCAGTACAGGCCACTCAATGTTTGACTTCTGTATTGTAGACAACCAGATCTGCCTCCATTATTATTTTTAGTACTCAGTTCAACTAAAGCAATTAGCCCAAATAATTATGTTGATCAGCTAGCAGAGACTTTAATCAAGTTGCAATCTGAAGCTTACCAAAATGTGATTAGTCAAAAAACTATTCAGAAGAGCTATGATGAAACTCAACAAGCTGCAGTGACTAATTTTAAAGAGAGAGACTTAGTAGTATGCTGTGATACTCATAGCGCAGGCCGCACGCACAAGCTTTCCTCACTTTGGAAAGGTCCATTTATTGTATTGGAGAAACTGTACAAAAATGTATATATCATTAAAGATCAAGGCATCTGGGTCGTGAATTGAGTACATTCTAAGTTCCTTCATTTGTATCATAAAGAAAAAACTAATAATAATAATATAAGTAAATAAAAATAAAATAAAGGTATAAGAAAAGATATATATAATAACATTATTAATAATAAGATAGAAAAAATATAGAAAAGTTAAAAAATAAGTAAAAATAACTTTTATTCAGAGATATCTGCCTTGTAATCATTGAACTAGGCAACTCTTCTTTAGGAGGGGGAGGAGAGTTATATCAAACCAGAGAAACCTGTAACGGAATTGGAGAAATATAAATTTCATACAAATCATAACTATCCAAACCCTGCTGGAGTGTGCTAAACCCAAAAAGGATCGACACCAGGTATGCTGGCCTTAATGGCTTAAGAGAGGCCATCAAACCAGAGGGAAAGACCTTTGAAATGGACTTTGGAACAAATGAGAAAGGTATAATTTGGGAGTAAATGTCGCTGAAAGAAAATACAGTTGGCAAGGAGACTTTTTGAGGCAGGGGTAACTGGTGGAAGGAAAAATTTCGCACAAAACATCTGCAAACATGCCTTGTCTAATACCATGTGCATGTCAGTCATGGTGGTCAGTGGGGTATGAGGAAGGAGGGAAGCAAATGCACGCACCCAGAAGAGCCATCTGTGGAACATACTTTTCTGAAAGCCCTTTCGCCAGGTTTTTACAAAGAGCTCAGTATAAAACCAGGATGCATTAATCTTTGGAAACCCAAGTCTTAAGGACCAACAGAACGTGTAAATCCATATGCTCCAAAGCAGAAATGCTCCAAATCCTAGAAACCAAGTTAGCAAGAACAATGGCCTGATTGACCTCAAGAATCTCGAATGAGGCAATAGCAGGGCCATTGGCAAGTATGGACAACAAATAGGCATTTATAAGCTCTGACATCAAGTCAAGCTCAAAACCTAACAAATCCACACTGCCCGTGTATAAAGAATAAACAAGGTTTTTAGAAGATAAAACGGAAAAAAAGACAAACAAAAAGTCAGGAGAAGATCCCCATTTTGAAGCAATTTGATGTCAGATAAGGGTTTCTTGGGGCTGTTTGCTTCCAAAGCACAAAGGGTTAATGAAAGAGTTGTAGGAGGATCCCGCTCAACCCATTGAGATATTTGATGAACAGTACTCAGAGCCAAGGGGGCTTGCTTGGGATCACTAATGATTTGTGAAATTAAAGCGGGATGCAAAGCCAAACTCTTAAGTATTGTGGAAGCGTAGCTGGTTATTCCAGCTTGTGAAATCATGGGCAACACGCCCAAGTTAACCATAGTGCGCTGCATAGACTTGCTTAGTCATAAGAAGATTCATTTGTCAGCGGCACAAATACTATAAAGGTATTGTTTATACTTTTATGAGCGAGAAAAGTTAGACTTTGTGAATCAGAGAAAAGGGTACTGCAATTTATGTCCATTCAGGCATTGGAAATGTTGAGTTGTTGAATGAATCTAATTGTCAGATATTAGATAGGGACATAATAATCTTTACACGCTTAATTCTTTATGAATCATATCAGATATCAGTGATATAGATCAGGAATATCTTAAGCTTATGAAAAGCTTAAAATTTGTGGCCTAGAGATTCCACTTAATATTATTTGACTATGATGACATGGGCACAGGAATTTAGTATGTTTAGTCAGACTTAAAATAATAGCTGACTAAATGACCCAGGCAAAAGGGCTTTGTATGTCTATATCAAAATTAGTTTTTAATATCAATCAAGAATTTTGATTGAATTAATAACTAATTAGTAGTACAAATCACCTTGGTATATGCTGCCAATTGCTTGAGATGAGCATCAGTTCAGCTATTTTCAGACACATCAAAAATGCTGTCTTGAGAATATTTATGAGTTTGAGACTAACTCTTAGATGTTTGAGATGTCTTGAGTTGAATGGATTGTAGACCCTCAAACAAACTCGTTACTTTCTCTGGCTAAGTGCCATTGAAATTGAGGCGTCATGGATAAGATGTGGTGAACATTGAACCCTATAAATTATCCCAAATTGATACTAATAAATCAGAATCAACTATCAAGAATCAACTAATACCACGAGATGACAGTTTAATTTATAAGCTTTTTTTGTATTAATACTTTGTGTTGTATTAAGTTGATGATTTACTTGGGATTGGGAAGATCAGGGAATTGTGCCAGCATCTAATTAACAACATAATATTACAGCTTCAAGTGTGATTAACAAGGAGTTAGTCTTAACTATAGTCAACATTTGGTCTATAGTCTTCATACAATAGACGTTCAAAACTTCACTTTACCGCAGAAAAAGAACCAGCCATCTTTAATGGACCTAAAATTCAACACCATCCTTACAAGGGCTATTTTGATATAGGCTTTATACCAAAGAGGATACAGCTGCTGCTGCAGCTATGCCCTTAATATACTAAAACACCTCCATCACCACCACTCAAACAAATCTCCCATATGATACCACACTCATGGTAACCTTTATAAACCTCCCACCCCACCCTCCCCCTCAAACACTTTATGAGGAGAGATGTCAATATAGCCACTTATGGCAAAAACCTCATCCTAAAATTTAATGCCCCAAGTAAAGCTGAGCGAAATGCAGCACATTGGGTAATGGCCGCCATTACCCCCACCAGCTGGACATGGCCCAGCACATCCCACTATGCCTACGTCCCATCTACACCTGACCTTTCCTTTAAGGCTTATATTGACAATGGACGCACAACTTGCCCCCTCTGCCATGAACTGGACCATAACAAAAAGGCATGAAAATTAATTCGAACCCTGAAAATAATGCCAACCCTACCCAGGAGGCCACACAAACAGCATTTGAATGGGGATTTTGGCTGCCCCCCAGGTAGTACAGTCAATGAACCAGCAGCAAATTAAGCAACCCAAAATAAATCCAGCCAATTTCCAATCATGCCAACCAATTAGAAGCAGGTTTGGATCCTATTAAATCCAAAAAATTTCCCACCACAAAAAACCTAGCCACTTCCACCTTTCACCAAATCAATCCAAGTCAACCAAAATCCCTGGAACTTACTGGATAAAGTGACAAAATCTGGTGAAATTTTCCCACTACAGCTAAACAAATCAGATTTTACCCTTTTATGAATTCAGACTTAATTCCCCACTCCCACATAAACAATATGTCCCCAAATCCAATGCTATCTAATGCCAAAGCAACCACCAGCTTGCTGAGGCTGCAGTGGCCTCACCCTAAAATTAACATCTTAGCAAAGTCGTGGCAAAATCCATTGTTAAATTTAAAAAAGGGCTGCACACCTATGTTCCCTTCCAATTTTCCTCCTATTACAAAAGAGGAAACCAAAGCCTCTATGAAACCGCCACCACCGCTTTCAAACACGTCATCTATCTGTAATAACTCACCCCATCCACACATGTCACTAGAGCAAACAGTATAGATTAGCCCAACTTCCTGACGCCCACATCCAAGCTGAACACCATATTACCAAACTCATAGAGGCCTTAACCCAGGCCAAATTGTCAAATACAATGGATATCTACTTTACCTCGACCCCCATCCTGTGGATGCCCCAACCCCCTTGCTATCAGCATTAATCTGTCTCTTCAATGCTGAACCCAATGTTAAGGATGATGATGATCCGCTTGATCCCCCTCCCCCTCCGCCATTATGGGATAAGTGGATCGCCGCTAACCCACCTGGTAGGGTTTTTTGTTACTTTTGTGTGACCCGCTGCTTATTTAAAGCAGTCAATTCATGTTTTTGGTTGGTATAGTTTTGGTTTTTTGTTTTGGTGTTGTCTGTCCCCTGGTTGGATTGCCTCAATTAGATAAATTGAAGAGATGTTCAACTATCATTCTTACCTAATAGTATACAAAAGCTAGAAGCAAAATCCATTCACCTGAATGATATCTTCTCAAGATTCATTTCTCTTAGTATTTCAATTCTTCCTTAACTCAGTGTTTTCTCCTCATAGAAAAGCATGCCCTTCTCTAACCTTTTCATTTTTGATGCTGGCTTTGTTGCCCAATAATATTTTTGTCAAATTCTTCAGGCATATCTATCAGGTCAATCTAAGGTTTGAGTTGCGTGGGCATTTTATATTGTAAAAAATCTTCTTGTTTACATAAAATTTTTTTTTCATAAAACCACTTTTCAAAGTGACCTAATATTTTTTTAGTACTAGATGGTACCTCAAAGTGACCTAATATTTTTTTTAGTACTAGATGGTAAAGTGACCTAATATTGATTATTACAAAGCAGATATTACACTAGATCAGGAAATTGAATTCACCATATTCTACATCATATAATCTGAAGTAATATTATTGTCCTTAAAATAATTGAAAATATGGTGAGAATCAGAAGGACTTGGCATGAAGCACCAGTACCATATCTTCTCACTGAATTCAATAAAAATAGAGTCCAGTTATTCCAAGCACACTAAAGTTTTTAACAGTCATAGATTTCACAAAAAAATTAAATATGTAAATAATAGAAGAAGAATAAATCTTTTTAGAGGTTCAGAGGTCCTAATAAATCCCTATAGTTGGAACTTAACTAGTTGGTGATGGTTCAGAGGTTCATGCAGGCTGAAAATATCAACTAATAAATTTACATTAGCTCTAGATCTATAAGATAATTGAGCTTCAAAGAGTAGATAGTAGTAAAAGAATGTTATATATCATAGAAATATTTAGCGCAGTCTTTAGTACTAGGGTAGTACAATGGATGAAAGTTAAACAAAACCTTAAGGATAACCCTTAAATTAAAGACCAGATATAGTCAGTAATTAGATCTAATCTAAGTATATGGCAAGCTCACTTAATCTTATCAGTAGATCACTTGGAGTGTAATTCAGATTTGTTAACTGATTGATCTAATTAATAAAAAAGCATTCACTTGCTGACTGAATGATGTACTGACTGAATGAAAGACATCCAAAATAATTGAGTTTGATAAGTTCAATTTATTTAGGTGAGTGGGTGAGAATCAGCAAATAGTATTAAATCTGTAACTATCAAATCAGATAGTATCAATATATGGGCAAGTGGGTTAAAATTTATGGATATTATCTATTAATTTACCAAATTCTCACCTAAACTAATTGAGTCTGTTAGTATCAAATTTATTTTGGTGAGTGGTTGAGAGTTGTTGTTTTCATTAGATAACCACTAAATCGCTCATATGAAACTAAACTAAGATTAGTGGTAGATTTTTATTTATATCAATGTAGATTATAAAGTAAATTTTAATAAAAAGTAGCTCAACAGCCATGAGGCAACAGTTAAGCTGCTATTCCAGGTGGCTCAAGCGTAGTGTGGGAAAAGCCTTTAGGCTGTTAGTACAAGCTCATAAATAACATGAGCAACGTCAATTTACTCTGCATGTTAACTTATAATCCAGTATAATTAATTGGAACCGGTTGATAATTCATATAATAATTATAGAACTATTATAATATAGCATAAATATTATTCCATATTTAGATAATAATGATTATTAATATTAGTTATAGCTAATTAATTTACATCAAGTTGAGACTTAACCATTAATAGGGGAAATCCTGACAATGGATACTAAGGAAGTTGCCTAAAAAACTTACAAAGAATAAAATTTAGTGCCTGCTGGATTTCAAAAGAGTTTTCTGGGGGTGGTATAAATACTGTAATAGCAGGTCATGTAGGGTCTAAAAATCAATTTCATGTAGGAAAGGCAGAGACACTTTAGTTGGCTGAGGCAAGAAAGCCACAGGTCTTAAGCCTAATGAAATGAGTGAGAAGAGGGGTTTAGGAGCATGGTAACTATAAAAAAAGGCCAACGCACCCCAGTTAAACCTAAGATGATCCCTACATGGTAGAAATTCATACAACTATAATAAAAATAGTTGGTCAAATAATGCCAGGAGAGTCTATGTAACTCTGCAATTCCCAGAGAGCTGATGTAAATCTGATATCTGATCAGCAGGTAAATTAATACTAGACCTAAAGAGAGAACCCCACAGTAAGTGGGACCACAAATTTTAGAGATAAGTACAACAATAAAAGAACTTCAATAAGTTACAGATGAGGATAACTATATAGCAGTCTTCAAATGAGAGTTTATCATCATTTGGTAATTGTCACGGTCTAGAATCTGAGTGCTTGAATAATTAGTGTTCTAAAACAGTAGAAGGAGGGTAATAACTTCCTTTAGTACTGAAAGGGTAAAATGGCTTTATCTTTTTATTTACACTTTGAGGAGGTCTCAGCTAGGCCAGACTAAAAATCTATAAAGCACAGTTAGATTAATCAATGGTTATATTGATAATAGTAAGTTGACCAACATGAAAGTTGGTCATAAAATAAATACTTTAGAAGGAGTTTGCGTTTGGATATAATACTTAATTTTTGATACTAAGCTCATCCTAACTAACATGATAAAATTAACATGTTGACTGGCAACTATGAGGTAACTTGTAAATGCAAACTACAAGTTATCTCATAGCTGGTAGTCAATTTGAAAACTTTTGTATTTTTATATGATCGTAATTATGACTTAATTTGATTGTGATTTAAGATATATGGAACCAAGCTTATATTAATGAATTTAGTGAAGAAATCATTTTTTATTTTGAGTATTAATTCAAAAACATCTTCATCCATAACATATTAAAGTTTTAAAAGACTATAGATGCCTTATTTTGAAGATCACATGTAGACCTCTTCATCCCTAATTTTGGCACAATTTGCGCGCGCCCACCATTGGAAATGGGTGCTTTGAGTTCTGGTAAGGTGTCAAACTTTATGATTCTTTATTTAGTTTCTACATTTTTGTCTATAAGCCAACACTAGAGATTTTGTCATTATTCATAACAGCAGGGACTTGTTCACCCCTCATTTAATTAGTTTAACCTTTATTTTCTAAAAGATAATTATAAAAATCAGTCAATAAATTTAAAGTAATTTATGCTTTTTCTTATCATGCTTTGACATGTTTGATCTTTATCCCTGATGATCAATATAACTTGACCTCCTGTTATACTATTTATTTTCAATATGCTTGAAAAAAGGGATGAAAGGCGAGTCATTATGGCATATGGTTACCAACCTGAAGGTCTCATGTTTAATTCCCACCCTTTGCACATCAATTGGGGTGCCAGCCAAAGGAACTACTGCATTTAGTAGGTCTAAAAACACGAAAATTTTACCCATGACTTAACCAGAAAAATCTGAGTCCTGATCTAGTGGTGGAAAACTTATCTTTTGAAGAAAAATCTTCTCATGTTTCATGTTGAGCTATTTTCTTTTTTTTCTTTCTCTCTTTTGGTAATTTCCATCCCCTGTTCAGCTTGCCTTGAATAATATAAAATATGCATGTAAAACTTGCTTTTTCTGTTTCTTCCTCACTGTTTTGTGAGAATCAAGAACTTTAGGTTTCTTAAATGGTTTTTTTCTTTTTGGTCTATTATTTTTCCCTGTTTTATTCAATCTTCTCCTATTAAAAGGTATTTCTGAGGTATATATAAGACTTTGACCTTTCTAAATAACCTAAATTTCATGCATATCTGCTCTTACTCATTACACACCCTTTTTCAATGTTTACCTAATACTAAGCTTGAAATTTAGTATGTTGTCCTTATAATGAACCACCCTTAAGATCTAAATGAAGAATGTATCTTAATGCCTCCTCTTAAACTCCTTTTATGAAAGTTTCAAGAAGATCACCATTGATTATACATAATGGTCAAGACAGTAATATCATTCTAGAGTCATTTCCTCTTTTAGAAGCATCTGCACAATACATGAACCCTCCTTTTTCTCATGACTATGACAAATTTGTTTATCTCACCCAGACACAACCTATCACTCAACCAGTAGAAGAAGTTATTTCAGAAGAAAGTTGCATAAAATGTGCTTAATCAAACAGCTGATGGTAGCTTTTCATAAAAATCTCAAGATAATACTAATCTCCTATTGCTAAAGTAGCCATTTGCTCAAGGGGTTCTTGTGGAATGGCTATACCGCGTACAATATTGTATTTATTTGTTAATAAAGTGTATCATTAAACAATTTGGAGGGTCTTGTTATTCTGTACGTGGAGTTTCTTTCCTTAAATCCAAACATGTCCAATTTTGTTGGTAACTTAAATTTATCATATAATGTTGGTGTTCCTAAGCACACCGGCGCTCCTCTCAACCTTTGCTGACAACAAGAAGACTAAGCCTAAATTTTTTGACAGGAATACTATATCTGGTGTTAATAGCACCAATTAAACAACAATAATTAAGGCAGAATTAGTAAAAGAAAACTATCTATTATATTAATTTAAAGACATATCTAGTGAAAAAGGGTTTGGGGCGCATAAAGTAAAAATTAGTTTTTTTTAGAAAATCAACTTTTCTCAAATGATAATTATGAATTTTAGCTTAGTTTAGGGGCTAGAGAAGTCTGAGTTTTTTAATCTTCTGGATCTTTTAAGCTCTTTTTGATATTATAATGTGGAGCTCTGGCATAATTGCTGATGCGTGCCTGCTGTTCTGAATTTAAAAGTAAATTTTGTTACTCATATGACCCTTGTGGCTCTTATAACTGCTTGGTTACATTAATCATCTCAATTGATGGAGGTTGCCTAGAGTTATCACTTTTCATTTTAGCAACTATACCATAGCCCAGCTTCATAAAAATTGAAAAGCCTTTTTATATGAGGTTTCAGTGATTCCTCTATTATTGGCGGTTGAACCCAAATGTTTAAAAGAGTTCCTTTTAAGTCTTAGAGCGACATTGTGCATATAAACTTTTAGACTGAAGTATATATATGCATCACATGATGTCATTGTGGCCTTATGGAAGATTATTGTGTTTTTTAAATTTTTTAAATTTAAATTTATTGTGGGGAAGGCCGACCATGGGATGGACACTTCTGAATATGACTCAGACGAGACAAAACTTAGTACCAGGGGAGGCACCCCAGAGAAGAGATGCTATCTCTTGTTGCCAGCGGGAACGCCACTTATGGGAAGGGGAGGGAACGTGTGTAGGGGACGTAGCCACTATTGAGCACGTGTGGAGGAAGGGGTCTGATTTGATGAACCAGACTGGGAACCAGGAGGAGACCAGCTGTCGGTGACGCGTGGGAGATATCCAAACATCCACGCTTGAAAGTGATCCACCAAATGAGACCGGAATCTGTGGACAGCTTCAGGGAGGGTGGGGATGGATCCAGCGATGGCATCCAAGACAATCGTGTGGATGGTCCACATGGCGATTGCAACCACCAGAGCACAGAGGGAGGAAGGGAGGAGGCCATTGATAGAGCAAACATATCTCTTGACAGACTGAAGGGATGCGTTTGATCCTGGCCCAGCAGACGTTGAACTTCGCGCCATATTACTTTAGAGGTGGGGCACTTCTCCAGGCGGTAAAACAGCGTTCCATACTGGCCACACACGACACAAAATGAGTGTAAAGCATTAGAGCGCTCAGCTGTACCTTACACCCGCCTCAGGCAGCGCCACACATGGGAGCGGACTTGAGGCTGCAACAGAGGATGGTGTGCATATTTCCAGATAGTCTTTTGGGTCTCAGTGGAATAAGGGATGTCCATCATGTCCAGGTAGTCCACCCTGGATAGGACATGGGGTCGAATGGGGATCACGCCATCATGGATGGGTAGCCCCTGTACCTCTTGTGTGAACTGAGGAGAGGGGCAGCCTCTTCAGGTTGTATGTCTGCTAATATGAATCTCCACTCTGCGCTTCGCATGGAGAGTAGGATTCGTTTGTAGTGGGTTTTAGTCCCATGAGGACCTGTGGCCGATGTGTGTGATGCGAGGTATTTCATCAGGGAGTGAAGTTTTGATGGATTGTTGAGGCCCAAGGCTCGGGAGAAGTTGGAACAGGCCGCGCGGGACCAGTGTTGGGATGGAAGTGTAGGAGCAGTGACGGCCGTAATCCAGGTGCCCAGGATCTTGGCGACATGGGCTTTGAAGTCAAGTAGGCCCATGCCACCATGATGATGAGGGCCAAACATGACCTCTAGCCATACTGGTGGAGGGCGGCCTGACCAAAGCCAACCTTGTAGCAAAGCATACAGGGATTTGAATAAGCTTGGGGAGAAGGGGATGGTGTGGGCTCTGAACCAGACTTTGGATAGGAGCATAGAGTTGGCAAGAACAACCCTGCCAGTGAGGGTAGTAGGGTGGGCTCTGAGAGAGGCGATTCGCTTCGTCACGTTGTCCAGTATATGGCACTCCATTACTGCTGACGCGTATCCACCTGCCTCCAACCACACGCCCAGATGGCGTACCGGTCCTATGGTAGGTCGTGGCACAAAGGGGAGCACCAGTGGAGCGGTGTGTTTTGAGTTAGTAAGGCGTGGATGTGGGCGAGCAGATGGGCCGGGTTGGGAACTACTTGCTGGGGCCCAGCAGTTCTGAAACCGACCAAGGAGGATGATTTCGGTTTTGGAGGCGTTCAGTGCCGCGTTGCTTACCCGGGAATATTTCTGGATGAGGGCTTCAAGCGCGCGTGCATCTTTGTATTAGACACCCCCACCACGCAATCATCTGCAAATGCCATCATCTTGACTGGGGTTTGGCCTGGCACATGGACCCCAGTGAGTTGGGCATTCACATTTCGCAGTAGTGGGTCAAGGCTGAAGTTGTATAAGAGTGGGCTCAGGGGGTCCCCTTGTCGCAGGCCCCTTTGAGGATGGACTACTTCCGTCAGGAAACCTGGGCCACGCACTGCCATTGTTGCAGATTCCATGAGCAGCATCACCCAGTTAATGAAGCGGGGAGGTAGGCGGAATTGTTGGAGGCAGGCCCTAAGGTATTCCCAGTTTACTCTATCATAGGCCTTTTGTTGGTCCAAGAATACAAGTGCCCCAGAGGCTGTGGACTGACACACATTAGCCACAGAGTGCACGTTATCCCAAATCGACCTTCTGGGGATGAAACTGATTTGTTCTGGGGAGATGGTGGCAGTTGCTACAGTCCCTAAATGGTTAGCCATGATTTTTGTTAAAATTTTGGTGTCTGTGTTTGTTAGAGAAATGGGGCGCCAGTTGGCTAAGTCTAGCCTATCCCCTTTCTTCAAGAGTGTGACCATAAAGGCCTCATGTCCTCCTGGTAGGAGGTGCGTTTCCAACAGGCTTTGGTTGAGTGAGGCTAGCAGCAATGGGGATATATATTTAAAATATTTTTTGTAGAACTCATATGGAATGCCATCTGGGCCTGGGCATTTTCAGTTTGGCGCACCACAAATGGTAGTCCATAATTCATTCGGAGTAATTAAATTCATTATTTCCGGGTATCAGAAAATGGTGCGGATATGAGCTCTGTCAAGAAATTCCACCATTTCAGCCAGCTGAATTGGTGCAGCTCGGTATAACTCGGAGTAATATCTTTGCATTTTGATTGCCACTTTGGCCAGTGTGTCCACAATAGAATTATCCGATCTTTGCACCTGTGTGCAGGCCACGCTCTGGCGTGGTGCAAAATTTTTTTTGAAGCAGTATGCGGTGCACTTGTCGCCATTAGTGATGCGTGTGGCCCTGTATTGGACACAAACCCGATGTTTGTGTTGCCTTTCAAGTGCATTGAGGTGGGCGGCTGCCTCCGCCCACTTCTGGCCCCATGCAGGGCTATATCCTGAGGCTGGAATGTTGGACTCCAAGTGGGCCAATTCCACCAGTGTGCTTGATATAACTGGCGATGTGGCTCGTGAGTGTCTGGATGAGAGATGGCGATAGTGGCAGATGGTGTCTTCTTTGAAAGTTGCCCATGTGGAAATGGGTTCGCGCAAAACGGTGCAACAAACAATTTTGCCAAAGTTGCCTCTTCCACCCACATGGAAAATCCTGGCAACGCGAGCTCTGGGGGGCAGATTTTGCACCAATGTGGGGCCTTTGCAACTGTGACAGGTAAGTGGTATGTTATCGAGACCAGTCAGTGGTCGGAGAATTCCATTTTCATTGTTTTGAAGTGGGAGATGTGGGGTTGGAATTTCGCCGGTGCTAGAATAAGGTCGATGTGGGTCATGGACCTTAATTGGCCATTGTGGATGTGGGGATGCATCATGTTTTCGAGCAGTGGGGCATGTCATGGCAGCGCATCTATTAACCCAAGGGTGGCTTTTAGAATGCGTAGTTCTACGTGACCCTGTGGGGCGTGGGGTGAGGGCGGCCACCGGTCCATTGGTGAGGTTAGCCAACAGTTCATGTCGCCAATAAGGAAAGAATTGGGGGGTAGCAGGAGGGATTTGACCGACGAGAAAAATTCCCAACGCTCTTGTGCACCGTTTGGGGTGTAAATGTTGATGATTGTGTGTGCAACATTGGCCCATGAGAAGGTGACAATGAGCACTCAGCCATTTAGGAATGTTTCTGAAGATGTAAATTTGAAAATATTGTTTTTCCAAATTAGCACCCTGCAGTGCTTCGACCAAAAGGATAGGGATGGTAGGAGCATTGTTTTCCAAGCTTCCTAGGAACCTCGTGGACAGTGGGTTTCCTGGATGGCCAGGATATCCACGGGTAAATTGTTTTGTAAAAAACTCAGTTTCCTAGCCCGGGACGGGGAGGCCTTGAGTCTGGCGATATTCAGCATCCCTAAAGTGAAGGTTTCCCCCATTGCACCTTAGGTGCAAGGGGTGGGCCCCGGGCCTACCAGCCTCTTCCAGGTCCCCATGGGCTTTCACAGCAGCACGGGTATTAGCAGCAATGCTATTGGGGTTTTTGTTAATTTTTGTGGAAAGAGTCGCGTTGGCTTTGGCCTTTGCTTTTTTGTTTTCCCGACGTCAGAAAAATTTTTTGCGGTGCGGATAAGTTTGGTGCACCATCAAGTGGGGCAAAAAAATTTTTCTCAGTTGGGATAGGTCCCAAGTCAGTTTTGACTGGGGCTTGGGTGCAGCAATTGGGTGAGATTGAATCTCCCATCAGATCCTTGGATTGAGTGGCCCATTCAGCATTGGCCTCCCAATATGATTGGGTGATGGATTCCTGAGTTGCTTCCACCGCGAAGGTCTCCATGTCCTCCTGACATTGTGAGTGTGGGATGGTGGTGGTAGCCTTGACCGCTTCCTTGGCCGCAGTCCTATGGGCCTGCTTAGCCTTCTTCCGCTCCTGCGGGGAGATGGGCTTTACCAATAGGTAGCAGCCTAGTGCTCCCCATGGGAAAGCCTCCTTGGTGCTTGCAGTTGGTTCGTAGTGCGCCTCTCTGCTTGCCATGGCCGCCGAGGGGTGCTCTTGGAATGTGACGCCCTCTTTGATGGGGCATGCGTGCGCCTTATGGCTGAACGCATCACAGTGGGTGCAAATGGGGGGCGCGCTGTCCACGGTTACCCGGAATGGGTGGGTGGTGTGCCCTGCAATGTCAATAAAGGTGGAGTGCGGGATCTGGGTTAGGTCCTTCACGATCTCCTCAGTTGGGGTCAGAACTGCGATGGCTTTGCTGGTACACAGGTGTGGCATCAGCGTGAAATGTTGCATTTCAAAAGATTGCATTTCGCCATATATGGCGAGACCATCTTTCAGGTGTTGCTCCAAAATATCACGTTTTACCATAGTAGGCAAAAAGTCAAACGTGAGGAAAATTTGGTTTGATTTTGTCCATCTGGTGCGTTTAGTTTTGATGACCCGTTGCCCTTCAGGGAGGTCGACCACTATGCGCACCGCTGCAGCCTCATCTGCTGCTATTTTGCTTTCGAGACCTAGGTCCAGCCAACCATGTGACATGGAGTGAGGTGCAACGTACACCACGGTTGGGAAAATTTTGTGTACATCTTCACAAAATTTTTCCCATAGGGCCGTTTTTTGGATGTCCAGATACACACGGACTCTGAATTCCACCGATGAAAGTGGCTGGGAATGTGGCGTGTTGATGTACTGGTTGCATCGTGCTTGCCATGCGAGTATCTCTGGGGAAATTGTGACCGCCAGTTTTTTTAGATTTTTTTCTATTCCGCCAGATTCTCTGGGGCGTTTTTGAACGTTAGAGGCCGCGGGCCTTCCGCCTGCTCCTCTTGCCTTGCTTGCCCAACTGCTCCCAGACATGGGCGCAGACTAATCCCTCTATGAGATTATCAAACTAGATTTAGTCTTAAATTGAATAGGTTGCAAAAGTGTTTGCAACGGAAAGAAAAGTTGTATTATTATGTTTTTTAGAGAGTTTATAATGGCCTCCATCATCAGGAATATAAGACTTATCAAAGCTAATAAATTATTCTTCAGATTTCATAATAACTTTTTAAGGCTGGCAAGTTAATTAGACTCAATCTTCAATCTAGAAATCTAAATTGTTAGTAACAATATTAATAAAATTGAGATTGGGGTTTCTTGGGGTTTTCCATAGGTTGAGAAACAGCCCCTATAGTTGAGCTTTTAGCAATACTTACTGACTTATCTGGGATAACCTCTGCCTATATTAGATAAAACCTACTTGACCCTTTTGCTTATGCTGACCCTAGGCAATTTTTAACATTCCTCTAACTGTGATGGCGGACTTCAGGTCTTAGAGCTCCACTTATGATTATTTACACTCTTAAAGGAATTATAATTGCTAAAAAACCTTTCTAGAGTCACCAATCTTACTGTGCCATAACATGATAAAACAATTTTCATGATGAAATCTTCTAACTTGGTCTTTAGGTATTTCTAATCTCTTTTTAAAAATGATAGTTTGAACCAGAAGTGAGATCGCTGATTGGAAAGACTGAAACTTATGTCATTAGTGAGGGACAACCAATAATAATTCCTGCACTGTCATGCTTTATGTTATGCTGATACAATTCATCTCAAGAATAGTAGAGGAGAGTAAGTCATTTTCTTTTGCTTTAATGCATAATGTACCCCAAACGTGGAGTCTTATGTTGCCGCTATTGAATCTCGCATAACCTCCAAGTTAATACCCTTCACAATTTGAGAAGCTCTTTGCTCTTGTCCCTTAAGTTCCTTCTCTTATCCTCCCCATTTACAGCGAGGTATATCCATATAAATTTACAAATCATGAGCTTTAAAATTGATCTAAAAAGGAGCTTATCTTTTCTTATGGATACTCTGTACAGCTTTAAGGATCTTTGCACTTTTAAAACAAAGCAGATAATTATCTGCACCACTTTGAATTCAATGGACAACTTTAGAATCATAAAAGGTGTTAAGTTTTCAGCTGATGGTGCAAGCTAAAATAACTTAACAGAGAAATTGCGGATATAAACTCGCTTTTCAAATGAAACTCCTGCTCATAATCAGGAAGTAGATTCTCCAATAATCCTTGATAATAGCCAAGTAACTCTGGTATGCTCACCATTTTAAGTTTACTGGCACCAACATATACAAGACCTTCTGTCTTTGTACAAAATCAGGAAATTATTCCTCTATAATTGGGATTACTTCTCTGGCAGGCAACTATGTATTTCTCTCAGGGAAGAATAAACACACATAACTATCTAATATAGATGTAACAGTGACAGATACAAATATCTGACAGATGACAGATGGATATTAAATTAATAAACTAAGTGAAGGAAGTTGATAATGATCAATAAACTAGTAAATGATGTTTAATTGATGTTTAATAATTGGCCGGGCACCAGTATTATATACCTCTTGGGTGTCTCCTGGCTGAACTCATCTATTAGATGAGTTCATTCATATTATGCAAACCCTCTGCTGGTAATGGCAATAATTATGAAAAATCCCCAAGTCAATTTGGCCCATGAATTGACTAAAAATAACAATCATTTCAGCCCAATTGGAGGCAATTTTACTCTCATAATTGGGACAACTTTGGGTTTTGAACACAACATCAAAATCTTCCCGATTGAGCTATGTCATAACTTAACATCTAACAATAAATGGGGAATAAAAAATATATGATCATAAAAGATGACGCACCCCAAATTTGGGACATCAGCAGGCCTCTCAATAGCACTAATTATGCCCATAATTGGGACATCTATGTTTAAGCGCTTAATTATCAATTTCATTAATCAAACCCAACTTCCATCTTAGTGCATTAAGATTAATGCACTAATTTAGGAGGTGCAATTTAGCAATGCTGTGGGACCACTTTGCACCCAATTGTACCCATACTCAGCCATAATACAATAATAGCATAGCTATTATTAGCTATAATAATTGGGCACCTCAGATGCAATTAGAGCGGTTATGAGGTGAATCTAAACTATCAAATTATGCAGATGTTGGGAGAATCAAAGGATCCATCTTTGGAAGTAATCTATTAGCATTGATGGTTTTCTCAAAGGGTTTTTTTAAGTCAACCATCAAAATCTAATATTTCTATACTTGACTGGAATATAAACCCTAAATTTTCCCAAATTCATTTTCAATGTCTGAAAACAGCTCATCCTCTATGTACCACAATTTTTTGCTTCCCTCAAGCCTGAACAGCGGCATCAGTTTACTTGTCTGCCCAGAACCATGCATATGAATTTGTTTTTGGGCTCACTCCGGGCAACAGAGTTGGGCCAGCTTTTTCCTGTACTGACTGTCATGACGTCAACTCAGCCTGAAACCATCATTGAGGAAGAAGTTGTCCAAGTTGTGGATCCTACCCAAGGATTGATAGGATATGAGCTCAGGTCTCGTGCTTCCACAACTGTCACAGCAGACAACTTCAGCTACTCTTTTGATCTGAGAGAGCCAACCTTTTTGCTCCAGCTAGTTTATCAAGATGGCGATCTTCTAGTGGAGTTTCTCATTGTACTCAGCCAAATCCCAATGGCCCAAAATTACAGTTCGCTGCGGGGTTGGGAAACTTTTCTCAATGAGGCCAACTGCTCAGTGAAACTTGGGCTGAATACAATCATCTTTATAACCCTGTTCATCTTTTGTTGGCTGAAGATACCTCTGTTTGACCTCAAGAGTTTATTCAGGCTGACAGCTTTGTGGAGGAGGTCCTTGTTTCCTGGTCTGAGCCACTTGAGAATTGGGATAATTTTGCTTTCTCTTTGGGTTTGAATACCCATAATGTTCAAGATGTTCATTTTTGCTCAGCTGTTCGGGCAGCTTTCAAGGCCCTTCATAAGGATAATGCTGATTAATACCTCCCCAGGATGGCTGTAGTCAGCCATCTTATGCGCCTTTTCCCCAACCAGATGCCTTCAGGTCATTTGTTGCATGTTCCCCCTCTAATTGAGTGGTGGAAAACCCAGGTTTATCGCATTAGATTGTTGACCCCAGAAATTTATCAGTATTGGACTGATTTCCTAGTTGACTGTTTTCTCTTGGGCGCATGTTTCCTACCCAATTGCAGGCTTGATCAGGTAACTATAGATGGGTTATGCTTCCTCTCCCCATTGTTCACTGGGAGTCATCTTCAACAAGTTTGCGGCGCATATGGCTCTATGCCATTATGGCCCTTCTTCTTATTGCCCAGCAACTAGACTGGGCCAAATTGGCGCGCAAAGATGAAGGTTTGGGTTCTGAGTTGCCTCCCCCTTGAAGCTGAGGAATAAAATTTATTTTATTTTTAAAACTTGTAATTTTCTTATTACTTGAAATATAAAATCTTATTCTCTTTTTTACTATGTATATTGATGATAGAATTTTTTTCTTTTGCATTATTTATATTATTTTTTTACTTTGTATTATTAATCTTTCTCATAATTATTAGTTTCATTAACTATAAATGCTTATATTAAAATTCCTCTCTTCTAATTGTGCTGCTTTTTAAACTTCTTTAGGAATTTAACATGGTTTTGATTATATAAATGACCCAAATTTTTCTCCTTACTAGTGTAAGAAAGATTTGAGGTTTTCTCAATAACTTTGAATGGACCAACCCAAATGTGATTTAACTTTTGAATTTGGCCTGAACCATGGGTATTACAAAATATTACTTTATCCCCCACAGCGAATTTGGGCATATTGTATCAGGTTTTTTTGATCTTTTTCATGTTGGGCCTTACAAAGTTCAAAGTTATTATTGAAAGCCTTGGCTTGCAGCTTAATTAAGGTCTCTACAAGCCTTTCAACATGCTGAGAATAGCTCAAATCCTGGGGTTCTTGTAATAAAGAATACATCAATGGTGGTAAGGCTGGATGCTTCCCATAAAGAAGTTGGAATGGAGACAGCTTTGTGGCTGAATGGTAAGAGATGTTGTAGGCAAAAATGGCTGAACTGAGTAATGTGCTCCATTTGGAGGGCTTCTAAGAAGTCAGCTTCCTTAGGATATTGACAAGTGTTCCATTAACTCGTTCTACTGCACCATTTGTCTCTGGGTGATATGGAGTTGACAGAACACCATGCACCCCCATTAATTCATTAAGCTTCTGGAGAATAACCGCAGTGAAATTTGTGCCATTATCCATCAATATAAATTGAGGACATCTGTGCCAATGAATAACTTGCTCCAAGATAAATTTAGCAGTTGTTGAGGCTCCTAAGTTCTGAATAGCCCTGGCTTCGACCCATTTCGTTAAGTGATCAACTGCCACATTAATATTTTTGGCTTTAACATTGCTAATCGGGGGGTCCAACCACATCTATAGATATAGTGTGCCAAGTTAATTTGGGCCAAACAAGCTGGTATGAAGTAGATTTTTTGGAATGGTTTTTCCCCTTGGCACTCTTGGCAACAGCTTAAAGTTTCATGGATGTCAAAATGCATCGATTCATAATAGTAATTTTGCTTAAGCTGCTCCTTAATTTCTTAAAGCCTCCATGGCCAGTAGCCTTATGAGCAGCCAAAATTAGATCTGCTCGAGCTGAGGGACATGGAAATATATATTCTTTTCCATCAAGCACCTTGAATAAGACTCCTTATTCAGTCTGGGTATCCTTTTTTTTTAATTCGGAGAGAATTTTCTGCACTTGTTTGGGCTCATTAGCAAAAGTCCCATTAACCGACTTCTGGAACAAGGCGTCCGCTGGCTGGCAGAGGGTTGCTAAAATGGGCAGACGGGGAAAAACAATCAGCATTTTGATGCTTAGTACCATCCCGGTGCTTAATGGTATAGTCATAAGCCTGCAGCTTAAGTACCCAGCGAGCCAAACGTCCTTCTGGCTCCTTCAAATCGTTAAGCCAGCTTAGGGATGCATGATCAGTAACCACAAGAAATGTACTCCATGAAGGTATACTTGGAACTGTTTATAGGCATATATAACGGCCAAACACTCTCTTTCTGTTACAGTATAATTTCTTTCATGGGAATTTAAAGTCCAACTAGCATAGGCTGCTGGGTGCTCTTCGCCATCTTCTCCAACTTGAGACAAAACGGCTCCAATTGCTGTTAATGACGCATCAGTCTGAACAATAAATTCTCAGTCAAAGTCAGGATAGTGAAATACTGGTGCGACTAATAGGGCCAAATGAAGCTGGTCAAATGCCTTCTGGCAGGCCAAATTCCACTCAAAAGACCTTATCTTTAAGTAGATAAAATAATGGTTCTCCAATTTGAGTGAAGTCAGCAATAAATTGGTGATAATACCCAATCATGCCCAATAAACTTGAATAACTTGCTTGGATTTGGGCCTCTTCATCTTAGATATTGCTTCTAATTTGGCTGGTTGTGGCCTAAGACCTACCTTATTCATTACAAATCCAAAATATTACAGCTGGTCCTTAAAGAATTGATACTTCCTGGGGTTGATCTTCAAGTTTGCAGTTGCTAACCTCTTGAAAACCTCTTCTAGGTGTTCCAGATGCTCATCAAAGGTATGACTGAATACAATTATATCATCCAGGTATACTTTACACATGACAATTTAAGATCACCCAGTATGGTTTTCATCGCTCTTTGGAAGGTAGCTGGAGCATTGCAGAGTCCTTGGGGCATCCTTGTTGGTTGAAATAACCCTTCTTGGGTAATAATAGCACACTTTTCTCGCTCAGCTTTGGGCAGATCAATTTGCCAATAACACTAACTAAATCCATCGCTGAGAAGAACTTTGCACCCTCAAGCCTGTCTAGGGCATTGTCAATTCGCGGAAGTGGATAGGAATCCTTTTTGGTAATGATATTAAGCTTCCAGTAGTCAATAACAACCCAGTTGCTCCCATCTTTCTTTTTTACAATGAGAGTTGGAGCAGCCCATGCACTCTTGGATAGCATCAATATGCCATGGTCGAGAAGTTCTTTAATCTCTTTTGACACAACTTCTTCAGCAGTTTTTGAACGTCTAATCAGCCTCAATCGGATAGGTAAATGGTCCCCAGTATCTATCATATGGTTCAATCCTCTCGCACATCCAAGGTCAAGATCATCCTTAGCAAATATCTAATGGTATCTCTCGAATAATCCCCAGACTCAGTCCTTTTCCTGATCATTTAGTTCCCCTAAATTGGCCATAGGTAGGACATTATGCACATATTCCAACTCATCATCAGGAAACCCTAGCTCATCCAGGGTTCCAAAATTGTGGAAAGATTTAATCTCCTTTATAGGGATCAAATGGAGATAGGCAACCACCTGGTGCCTTTTGATGAAGATTGGCCAATTCTGCATGTTTTCACGGAGGACACTAATTTCTTGATGTCCAGGAATAATTATTCCAGGCGCCACATTAGGTTCAAGTCGAGTTTTGGACCACAGTTGAAAAACTTTGCCATAAAGTCCTTCTGGAATTTGAATTGTTAGCCCAGTCGGGACTACTGCCTGCATTCCTGAGTCCAGAGTTAGCTCCTTGTTTGCTTGGAGGGGTATTCCTTTAGACTCATGGATTTGTGTTTGCAAGGCCTTGACATGATGCTTTAATTTATAGTATTTGATAGGGATTATTTCATCTTGATAGGCCAGATTAATAAACAGATTAGGCTTCTTTAGTCCCAAATTCGCATATTTTGTAAAATAAATTGGAATGGTTTGGTTCAAAATAGTTAAGGTATCATCCTTATGGCTGGTGACCACTCCATATCTTCTCAAAAAATTAGTGCCAATAAGGACCTCATAGTTCTGATTTGGCAAGACTATAGCTGTAGCAGACACTACTATAGACCCAAATCTTATAGGCAAGGCACTATATGCCCCAAGAGCTCTGGTGGTATGTGTTCCTGCAGTGCCATATTCTTGATCTTGGGCAACATCTGGGGATATTCCCAACTTCTTCACCAACTTAGTGCTGACGATATTTAAAGGGGCTCCACTATCAATAATGGCCCGAACATGGACCTTATTGACAGCAATATTGGCATAGGTACACTCAGAGTATGGCTAAGAAGTGTTTATTAAGTGAATAGATTCAGAGTTGCCCGACTCCAAGTGTGATTTGAGGCAAGAACATATTTCAGAAAAGTTTTCCGCCAGAGTCTGCATAAGGATTGCAACCTGTACATCTTTTAGGGAGGGCAGGTCACAAGAGCGTGTAGTGTGAAGATCAAGGCCATGGTCCATTATTTCTTGGCATATGATTTAGCCACCTCTATTCAGGCCTCTTCTGAGGCTTCACCTGATTTTTGGCCTTTTTAAGATCTGGTTGTAACCATACATACATTGTCAGCCATAATATGTTCTAATGAAGCTTCAACAATCAAATCAGACACAAAAAATTTGTCAGGATCAGGAGGATTGTTTTTGGCATGATGGGTGGTAGTAGAGCATTCCGCTTCTACTCCACCTGCCCTTTTCCAGAATCTGTGCCCTTTTCAACTTTGTAAGCCACATTAACTCCTGTTTTCCCATCTATTAGGGCATAACACTTGCTGGCAATGTGCCCTTTTCTACCACAAAAATGACAAGTGATAGGACTAGATTTGGGACGGTCAGGTTTCTGCTCCTTGAGATTCCCATTTCTTTCTTGACTGTGGTTCATATTACTATTTTATGTGGAGGGCGTACCCATTGCAGATTGTTTGCCAATTTGGAGCATCAAAGCTTCTTGCACAGCAGCGTAAATAGTCTACAAGTCTATTTGTCTCCATATTGTGATTAAAAGCAGGAATCATTACTTATTCCAGTTCATGATATGGCTGTAAAGCATGTTCCATGGCGATTAATGCATCATATTCGGTCATAATGTTTGATCTGAGAAGTACTTGAGCTTCATGGAAAAATCGATTGGCAAATTCTTTGATAGACTCATTAGGTCTAAACTTGATATTAAAGAGTTCTGTCTTTTGTAATGACAGCTTTTCAGGCCCACCAAGTTCCTTAATAATGGCCTGTCAGGCCTCGTTATAAGACCAATCTTCCCCTAAGTAGGGCATTACAAGGTCTACGCTGTGTGAGTCCAGACAATTGATAAGCGCTGTCACCTTTGCATGATCAGATGCTCCTCACATAGCCGTTTTGAACAGCTTCAAGAAAGAGTATACATTGCCATCTTTATTAAATTTTGGCAAGTTAAGTGGTTTGAAGTCATCTCTGCCTGAGTCCCTAATTGGAGAGGCAGTTTCTCTTCTTAAGTTTGACCAACTTGGGGAACCTTTGGGAAGAATGGGATGCTATGAACAACTTGGAGTGGGCATAGAAGTAAGAACTCATGGAATGGTTCGTGTATTTGATACATCCGTCCCATAATCTTCATCTGCCTCATGATAATCATCCAAATCGCTCAACTCTAATTTCTGAAATTGGGACTGATGTGGCTTCTTAAGTGCACTTTAGCGTGCCTTTAGAGCTGCTTTGTCAACCTCCCTTCCCCCAGACTGGTTGCACACCTGCAACTATTAGTCTTAAGTTACTCCATTTCCCTGTTAGCTTGAGAAAGATCTGCTTCAGCTAATGTCACTCAGGCCAAAAGTGCCTTCATTTCTTCTGACATTCTCGACATCCTTGTTTTAGCAAGTGCCAGTTGACTCTCCATATTAGTTTTCTCATTAAATAAAGTTGTATTGGAAGTACGAAGTTCTGAAATACTTGACCATAAGTTGGCTAATCCAGCCTTGATATCTGAATTATCCAGTTGTTCTACTGTAGTAAAAGTAACTGGGATAATTCTTCAATATCTCTCTGCGTAGCTAAAAGTTCTGTTCAAATATAATTTTCCAAATTGACATATTTTTCCTAAAACTCTCTAAGGGTTTTTCCAGAATCTTGACCCTGTTGGAGAAGGTTTTCTGTATTGGCTGCAACATAATTATACTGTGTCTCAAGTCTGATGCAGTGGTTGGTGATATCCTGTTTCCACTGACTTGAGGATCCCAAATTGTTCAGCACTTGTGTAGCTATCTTTGGGACGCCTTCATTAAGTTGAGTTGCCAACTCATCAATTTGGTCATGGGCTTCTGCTGCAGCTCCAGTGTTTGAAATGATTGCTTTTCGCACTTCTGCAAAGCAAGTATCCAATTTTTTAATAAGCAAGCATGGGTTGACCGTTACTCATCTTGAATATGGTGAATGTGAGAAAGTTCAAGATTTTGATGTGCAAAGATGCGTTGAGCATGATTAATAGATGATTGTACAAAATTAACTAAATATTTGTATGTGTTGGCCTGACTCTCCTGAAGTCTTTGGGCCAAACCAGCCATGGTGGCTTCTCTATATTTTTGATAAATTTCGTACTTCAGTGATTGATCCTTCTTGTAGTAAAATAGACCAAAGATTGGGTCAATTGTTAAGAACCAACCTGATAGTCTCAAAACAGGGTTTCCAGCAATTCCTTGATGTTAGCCTGAGTAAACTTGGCTGGATTAGAAGGTAAAGTTGGGCCTGTTCCAGTCGCTATTAGTTCTAATGAGAACCTGTTTCCCTCCTCATTGTCAGAATGATTTGAGATAAAATGTTCAATAAACTGAACATCGCTTGTTGTCCTTTCATTGTTGCTATACTTTTGGGCAAAACTGAAAGCTGATCGTCCATATGCATATTAAGGTAGTTGTTTTTTTGAGTGAGCACCTAAATGTTAAGTTTTCAGCCGATGGTGCAAGCTAAAATAACTTAACAATGAAATTGAGGATATAAACTCGCTTTTCAAATGAAACTCCTGCTCATAATCAGAAAGTAGAATCTCTAATAAATTTGATAATAGCCAAGTAACTATGGTATGCTCACCATTCTTAAATTTACTGGCACCAACAAATACAAGACATTCTGTCTTTGTACAAAATCAGGAAACTATTCCTCTATAATTGGGATTACTTCTCTGGCAGGCAACTATGTACTCCTCCTAGGGAAGAATAAACACACATAACTATCTAATATAGATGTAACAGTGACAGATACAAATATCTGACAGATGACAGATGGATATTAAATTAATAAACTAAGTGACAGAAGTTATTTTTTAGTACTAGATGGTCCCAACCCAAGTGACAGAAGTTATTAATAATCAATAAACTAGTAAATGATGATTAATTGATGTTTTATTAATTGGCCAGGCACCGGTATTATATACCTCTTGGGCATCTCCTGGCTGAACTCATCTATTAGATGAGTTCATTCATATTATGCCAATCCTTTGCTGGTCATGGCAATAATTATGAAAAATCCCCAAGTCAATTTGGCCCATGAATTGACTAAAAATAACAATCATTTCAGCCCAATAGGAGGCAATTTTACTCTCATAATTGGGACAACTTTGGGTTTTGAACTCAACATCAAAATCTTCCTGATTAGAGCTATGTCATAACTCAACATCTAACAATAAATGGGGAAAAAATATATGATCATAAAAGATGACGCACCCCAAATTTGGGACATCAGCAGGCCTCTCAATAGCACTAATTATGCTCATAATTGGGACATCTATGTTTAAGCGCTTAATTATCAGTTTCATTAATCAAACCCAACTTCCACCTTAGTGCATTAAGATTAGTGCACTAATTTAGGAGGTGCAATTTAGTTATGCCATGAGACCACTTTGCACCCAAGTGTACCCATAATTAGCCATAATATAATAATATCTTAGCTATTATTAGCTACGATAATTGAACACCTCAGATGCAATTAGAGCAGTTATGAGGTAAATATGATTTATCAAATTATGCAGATGAATTGGGAGAATCAAAGGATCCATCAATGGAAGTAATCTATCAGCATTGATGGTTTTCTCAAAGGGTTTATTTTTGAGTCAACCATCAAATAAAACACAAGGGTACACTCTGTTAAATACCTCAATGATATGTTGCCTATCCCTTCTCCATTGGAAATATATTTAGCCTTTCTTCTTTTGATTCCTAAATTAATTCTTTTTTGATTAATTCTAGTCTTTACTGTTTTTAGCTATGCTAATCAGAGTTACCAAGCTATCAGATCAGTTGACAAAGAACTATCTAAACTTTACCTATCCAGATTTAGAGGAAGCATTGATATACCTCTCATTATAGGCCAACTAGTCAAGGGTAGTACTTCCCAATCTAATTTTTATGTTACTATGTGACGTCCCTTTATGACCTTTAAAGTGAGTAACAGTTGTTTTGTAGAATTTTTTTCTTCTATCAATTGACACCAGTACTCTGCCTTTTTATCTTAGATTGATTGTGATATTAAAAAGTGCAGAAATCCTATGTAGGAAACAAAAAAAACAAAGTAAACAGAGGATGTATATGTCATGATTCTGTGTCTTGATGAAAGCTTTATGACATCCCTTACCAAAGAAATTAATCACTCCTGGTCCTGGATTAGTCTCTAGGTAGCTAATTAATGCAATTAGAGCTCAATTAGCATACATGTAATGATTAGTGATTGTATAAGGTTTTACTAAGGTTGAGACTTAAGAAATCCGCTATTATGATGGTTATAATGCTAATTTCTGAACATAACTCAAATAACGTGTCATGGTGTTTTTGGGATTAGATTTACTAATAATTATATTCGTGGAAGGTTTTGCTGAATTTAAGTTCCCCCAATCCACTAGCAGAAGAAGAACAGCACAACAGCATTTTTCAAGCCCTGAATACACTTAGTATCTTATTAATCTGCATAGCTCTTGCAGGGCTACTGATCAAGTGAGGATGTGTTTCCTTTCCTCACTTTAAAACTACATTGTTTTAGTCTCTTCTGAAATAAAGCCTGTTCCGTTCAATTTTACCACTGTTAAAATTTTATATAATTAAATTTTATTAAATGAGGACCTTGGCTATGAAAAAACATGGTTAGGATGGAGCATTCAAAGTCCTGGTGTGCTGTGGAGGGAGGTTGCACATTACAATGGAGTCACGACGAGTTTGTAGTGAGCTTTTGCAGCCAAATGAAGCTGATAGGTGACAGAGGAGGCGAGTTCAGGATCCTCCATACCTTGTATAAGTGGTTCAGCGAATTTTGTGTATTATCATATCGCCCTGTGAGATATTCTGAACCCCTGAATGCGGTGGAATTTGATTGTTATATTGGACATTTAAATGAGTAATTGAACGCTGGTGCAACCCTGGCACTCAGAAGATTGAAGCGACTTTCTTCCAGCGTAGGCTTACATATGCTGAGGTGGCAAGTAGGGCCTTGGGAATCCATTTGTTAGATGATTTCCAAGTCAGCTTTGCTGAAGAGCTGTGCACCAGAAGCTCACAAAATGGCACAGAACAAATTTATTCAAGCATTGCTCCAAGCCCTCATATCCTCTTTGTAATTGTACTGACTTTTCTGCAAAAGGATGGTGAGTTTGGATGTGGGAAGTTAAACCACTGGTGGTTGAAGCCTATTGCGCCCATTAGTGGACCTCCAGATTAAACTCCAATATCTTTCAGGGATTCTGGATTCCCAGTCAAACCCTATAAGCTTTCCTGTCACAAAGCAGCCCATTGGAAAATTGCTTGGCCATGATCCTCCCATCTGGAATAGTGTACGTGGCAGGATTCTTTTTCCAAGGGGTAGTTCAATGATTGGTAAAAATTTATGTATTTTAAGATTGTGACTCAGTAAATTTGCTATGATGACAGTTGCCATCTCAATTTTATAAGCTCAAGTTACTTGGTGAGTCAATGCATTTTGGGATTGAATTTAATAAATATTTTATTCTTCAGGGGGTAATGATGAATTTAAGTTTCCTCAATCCACCATAGGATGAAGGCTGTGACACTGTCATTATCAAACCTTAAGCACGCTTAGTTTGCTATATATTTTGATAGATATTGCTAGGCTACAATTTATCAAGTGGGGATAAATTTCCCTTCCCTCACTTTAAAATTCTACATTATTTTGGTCTCCTTCTGATAGAAATACTGTTTTCTTAATTTAGTGCCTATATACTTTTATTGATTTAAGTTAATTTATTGGGGACCTTAGTCAATGTTAAACAGGGTTAGGAGAGAGCAGTGAACGTCCTGATGTGCTGTGTAGGGTGGTTGCTTAAAATGGGGGTCATAACAAGATTTCAGTGGTTTTGTGAAGCTGAGTGAATCTATGTATGAAAGAGGAGGCTAGTTAAGATTTTCTATACCAAAAACAAGTAGGTCAGCAAAAAATTAATGTATCATCAAATCACCTTGCGAGTGATATCTGGACAAAAACGCTGCATAATTTGACCATTTTGAAGGATGTTTAATCTGGGACTTTCATTCAGTGCAACAATGACGCTAAGAAGTCTGAGGCGACTCTCTTTTGTCATAAGCTTGAATATGCAAAGTGGCAAATATGGCCTTGGGAGCACGGTTATAACACTACTTGGCTGTATTGCAAAGTATGCGATCTATATGATACTTCTTATATTTTGCACTCCTTTCTCACACAAAATTAGACTTCCTGTTTAAGCTAAAAGTTGACTTGGCTAGATATGTCTAATCATTACTCTTTTTCATGAGGAAAAAAGTCATGCTAGATTTTTGGGTTGACAACATTCATGAAGAAAAACAATTTAAAGAAATTATCACTATGTGTTCCATCATATTTTTTAATATTATTGGGCCCAAAACAAAAGGGGAGGCCACGCGTTTGTCATTGTGTATGCCAAACTGAACTGAAAGATTTAGCTACTAATATGTTCCTCAACAGTTAGCTTAAGCGACCATATTGGATGAATTAGGGGTCAGAAAAATCTTTGTCCAGCGTGAACCTGAAGGCACACATAAGAGAAAAAAATGGAAGTGAGTCATTAGAAGAATTCAGCCGAATATTAAAACATTAAAATTTATATCATTATGATGCTCAAAGTGTGCAGTGCCTTAGTGGATTGGACGTTCTGATTCTCAGCGTACTTGATCAGCTCTGGCACACAAAAAAGCTTACTCTTTTCAAATTTGAGGTTTAGTGAGGACAAGCAGCAATAGCCTGTCTTCATCCTCACAGGATTAGCCTGCGGCAAATGCAAGCTTGTTAATGTCATTCCTGGCCTCTTCTGGAATCTCATCCAGAATGTTAGGACACATGTTAAGATTTCAGTATGACCACATTACCCAGCTTCATTAGATCATATATCTGCTTATCTGCTATGACAAAATTTTTAATATATGTAGGACTTATCATTTTTTATGATAACTATTGTTTTATAGAAGTTTTAAAGAATATATACTAATTTGCATGGATTTGAGTCCGCCAGATTACAAGTGTTTTATTGAGGAAGATCCCTAACAATGTAATTACATATGGGATAATAAATAGCTTTATTATTGGTAAATTAATTTACTAGTTGATCAGAGTTTGTTGTCAATTTACTCTGGGATTTAAATTAGTTACTGAGGCGTTGACAATGCTTCTTGTAGCAACACATAGCTAACCTTTAGGTAACGAGACCTGTGTTAATGGGTAAATTTCCCATCACCAAAGTAGGTTGCTTCCTAATAATGTCAATACTCTGAGGTTGATAAAGAACTCTAGGTCATGTTTTTAATTAACCAGAAGGGGTCGAATTTCTAGTTGGCAGCTTCGACTAGATGGATTAGAAAGATTATCATTGAATTTGAATTCAAAGGGTTAGTCCTTCAGCAGTGGCTGCCATTTTATATTGAAGTTCAAACCAAGAAGAATTGAGCGCTAGTTTCTTATATATTCCCTTGATTTTATGTAATATAAAGCATAACAATAAAGACATTTGAAGACTTGAATATTAAGATTGTTATACAATTAGTGTTGCTAACCCTTGAAAGTTTTGGTTTATTTCAGAATGTTATGCATCAGAGCAAGACCAACTGAGCAACGGACAAGCAATAAGAGAATCGCTGGCCCTCAATAATTAATAATAATAAAGACTTAATAAGATTTATTGACACTATGATATTAATTAATTCAATACAAAATTAACAGCGAATCTGTTACTCTTCCTTACTACTTACTTCTTTTATAAAAGCGCTCCTCCTTATCGTTCACATGCTAAACTTTCAGTCTGTGGTACTCCTAGTTGTTTTCACCCTTCCACTTAATAATTTCCTATTTACTTTTAATTATGGGATTTCTTTCTATAATCAAGGCTTGAAAGAGTTTTCACCAATATGCCAAACAATAATTACTTAATTGATTCATTTCACATCATTATATCTATCACTAAATCTCAAGGCTTCCCTTGACTCATAAATAAAATCTGCCAGATAGGTGACTTATTGTTAAGTCATTAATTTCTCGACATTACCCCCTTGACTAGATGATAAGCTCCTATTGTTTGCTTCCTGAAGGAACTTTGCATGTACTCAGTTGATAATGCGACCCACATGGGTTCCTTAAGAGTAGGCGTCAACATCATTCTTCTTTATTATCTCAAATGGTCCAATCAATATTCAGGTAAGCTTCTTCCTTCTCCTGAACCCATGTTGGTCGTGGAAAAGGATAAGATTACTACCCCAAACTGGAGGAGGCTGCTGCGTCTACATTGTTCAACCGCCTGATCACAATTCTTCTTGGCTAGACTAGTGGAATATGATTCAGTTTGAAGTTTAATAAGCGTGTAGTTAAGGCTAGAATAGCGTTGGGGCTCAACTCTGCCAGTTTCCCCCACACAGGAATATAGAAATGCTGGCAACGCTGGATGTCTTTCAAATAGCAGTTGAAAAGGACTCTTGCTAGTTGACAAGTGGTACCTATATCGTATGCAAAGACAGCGGTGGACAATATGGTACTCCATTTCAAAGGCTGATCCTTTAAAAGCTTGTGGAGAATATTTACCGATGTTCCATTTAGCCATTCCAACAATACATTAGAGACAGGGTGGTAGGGTGAGTTAATATTATACAGATTGCCATTAGTTCGTTCAACGTGTGCAGGATATGCAACAAGAAATAGTTCCGTTGTCCATGAGGATAAACTGCAGACTGCCATGTAGATGTATGACACATTTAAGGCTTAATTTGGAGGTGGAAACAGCCCTTAAATCAATGATTGACCTTACTTACCCATCAGGTCAAATGGTCAGTTGTTCTTTTATATACTTGGAGCAAATTGCATCAGTTGGCAGAGGCCCCACCACATCCAAAAAACCATATGCCATGCGAATAAAGGCTAAACAGATGGTAGGTGGTAGCTTGAAGAATGGTTTCTCAAATTGGCACTGATGAAAACAAGCAACAGTTTAAGGCACATCATAGTAGATACTTTCCCAATAGTAACAGTGTTGCAAGAACTCCAGCATTTTCTATAAACTTCAAGATCTACCGCCCTATGAACATCTATAATAATTGTATTCTAGCAGAAAGTTTAGGAAAACTCAGCATCAATTCTCAAAAAAGCTTATTTTGTTCCCCATCATGAACAAAGATATCCTGTCACAGCCCATCTTGCACTTTGATCACCTGTGGGGGCTCATCGTGATATTTGCCCATAATCATCTTCTTATACATAATGTATGCCAAATCTTCCATAATGGCAACCTTTGGTAATTTTGAGAGACAGTCCATGATATGGTGTTTCGCCCCTGGCCAGTATAAGATCTCAAAGTCATATTCTTGGATCTTCAAAGCCCATCTCATGAGCAATCTGTCAGATTCTGGTGTTTGACTTGAAAATACAACTTTGACAACCATCAGATTGAGCTGATTATCCTTTCAACGCTTGAGATAACGCCTATTGCAATCATACATTTTTGGGCCAAATATCTCAGTGACATTTTGATCAAGTATTTTATCAGGCGCTTGACCCAATATGCTCGCATAAAATGGGCAAATTTTTGATGCATCAAATCTCAGCAATTGGTCCCAATTTTTGAAACACAATCAATTTAATTGTATACAAAATAATTTGGGGATGACCCGAAGTTAGTCTCTGACAATCCTGTGGACTTTAGATGAACGAAAAACGTAATCAATTTCCCACCTGAGGGTGAAAATGGTATGTCAATCCACATAATTGGCATGATAGCACTTGTGGGGACCGCTTGAAAGGGGTTACCTAGTGCTATTGAGGAAGAGGCCTGTTGATGTCCCAATTAGGGGTGCATCATTTACTTCAATTGAGGCTAAAATTTCACAGAAAGTGTGTTTCATCAGCAGTATGACGAAACTGAAATATGGAAGATCTTAGGACAATTTTGCATGCTTTTATCGCAATTTTTGTACTTGAAATCTCCCATTTTCAGAGTACTTTGCTACCAATAAGCCTAAAAAAGGTTTCAGTCGTAGGCTGAACTGAGTGGCAAAATAGATGTTGAAGTTTTGTTCTGGAATTTGGCCAGGAGATGCCCTAGAGTTATAAATACCGGTGCCTGGCCTAATGAACAGTATTTAATAAATAGCTTAAAAAAAGTTGTATTTATTTTACCCTTTTCCTGATTTTTATCCCAAATCCCAAACTTTGAGAAGTGTCAACAAACTGGAAGGACTAATCCCCAGTTTGTATTTAATTCTGTTTTGGAAGAAGTTCCTTATTACAAAGGAAAAATTACGCTTAAAATTGGCCAGAAGAGTCGAGGCGAATCTAATAGGCCTAGTGAGTTAACAGATGGTTAAATCCCATAAACTCAGGCAGTATTGAGGACTAACCATTGGAACTTTGGCCCAAATAGACATGCAGGATAAAATTTTTTAAGTGAACAATTCTCAGATTTTGACAACTCGTGCTCACTCAAAACCGGTTACATTTTCAATATGGATTACCATGAATAATTCCTGGAAGAATTTGCTAGACAATTAAGTGACAACGAAAAGGAAACCAGTGATAAGTTAATCTCAGATTATCTTAATACAAGCTGCCAAGGCTCTGAAGTGGGTACCTCCTACTCCCTGGATCTTATCACAGTGGGGGAGCTCATTCAGATGCAACCAGTCCAATTGATCTTACATCCTCAAGCATAAAAGCTATGCTGTAAACCCTATATCAAGGTTTTAAGATTAGACTTCACAAATCGATCCTTCCTTTGGCCTGTTCTACTACCTTAAGGACCAGGCACTTAAGATGGAGATATATATAAAGTACAGGACACTACCATGGCATCTCTTGCCAAATGTCTCACAGACAGTCAAGTAACTAATGAATTCCTGGTTAACTTTGTTCAACCTTCAATTAAGCATACTCAGCGAATGATTGCTAGACAAAATATGGAAATCACAGCAATCAACCATGTGCAAGGAGGAACAATCTTCCCAAAATGCCCTACTGGAAAAAACCAAATTCCAGTTTTTCAGAAGTCCAAAAGGCAATTGTTGATAATATGGGACTTGCCAATGAAGCTCATGGGAGATTAAACACCCTTGAGGAGCTGTTAAACGAAGGAGTCCCAAAAATAGCTGCAGAAGTTCTGGCCCACTATGGGTTATTACAAGAAAGTGTACAGAATATGAATAACTGATGTTGAAAGCTGGAAAGCCATTTGGATTACCTATTGTCTCAATCAGAACAACTTACCATACATGCCACTTCAGGCCAAAGAAATCACCTGGAGTGATGTGCAAGAGCTGATGACTTTGAAGAGTATGTTCAGGCTGAGCTGGATACTATCAACAAAAACTTCAAGGACCTTCAGCAAAGCCAGCCATTCCAAATAGGGATGAAGAAGATGCTCAGATCAAAGAGAGACTTTTCTATACTTTGGACTGTGGTGTCGAGATTGTAGGCCAGAAATACTGAAATTACTCAGTAAACTGGGAGCTCAGAATGTAGCTATTAACTGCAAATTCCTGAGGAGACAGTATGGACAAAGATATAAAAAGCTCAACAACCAATTAATCTTTATTAAAAGAGAAGTATGTCAACCTTTAAAAAGAATTTAAATCCCTCAAACAGCAAGGCTGCCAATGCTTGCCCTACTTTGACAAAAAAGAAATATGAAAAAGCTCCATTTATCCGGCCAAAAAACAGCCTGGGAAAGTAACCAAGGGCTGAATTCAGGTGTCAGAATCCAGTAGTTCAGAGCAACATCATGAAATCAAATCATTGGATGTTGACACTGACGCAGAAACGGATATTTTGAACATCCGTTCTATGCATAGAGTCCTAGCATCAATACTGACTCCAGATACTTCCCAACAGGAAAGAGGGCCAAGTATGGGTGATGATACACCAAGACGCTCAAGAAGAAGTACAACCCCTATGCCCAAAATAGGGTGAGATGACTTCAAACCACTGAATTTACCAAAGTTTGATAAAAATGGAAATATTCACTCTTTTCTCAAATTATTTGAAAAAGCAATGAGAGAAGCATCAGACCATGCTAAAGGATCAGCACTTAATAACTCACTTGATGCCCATAGCTATGACCTCGTTATGCCCTATTTGGGCGACAATTAGTCATATAGATGCAATAATTGCTATAACAAAACAGTTTGGAGGGCCTGTGAAACTAGAAACCCGAAAAAAAGAGCCTCCTAATAGTGAATTCAAATAGAATAAGACTATCAAGGGCTTTTAAGATAGATTCTTCCATGAGGCGTAAGTTCTGTGAGGGTGCAATGCAATAGACGAGTATGACGCCAAGATTGCAATGGAGCATGTTATTATGCCTTTCCATGAACTGCAAAATGTTATGCTGCCTGCCTTCAAAGGAAGATTGGAGATCCAAGAGCTTACCAATTACCCAAGAAGCTGTTCCCATAATTTCTATACTCCTAATTGGGCCAAAGGTCAGCCTATTATTGAATTTTCGGGCCCAAAAATCAACATGATGTCTGACAGGGGAAAAATTTTCAAAATACGAACCAAAAATTTGAGCAAAAGCAACAATCAAGGCCAAATACTTGCCACATTTGCGGTCAACAATGTCATTTTGCTATACAATGCTTCAGACGGATCTACAAAAAGCTGGGGTCAATTTTGCTTTAGAAATCAACAGTGACAATGAGATGGGAAAAAGACAGGTGGAGTAGAGGCGGAATGCTCAAACTCCACCGATGTTCAAGCCATTCCACCTGACCCGGTGAGCTCTTTAGGGTTTAAAATGTTGCTAAAGATAACCTCCACCATATCGTGGCTAATGATGTCATGATGGTTACTACTCAGGATACAGCAAAAGCAACTAAACCCTTGAAAATTACCAAGGAAGCCTGAACTGAAGTATCAAAACCTACGCAAAGTAGATTAGTGACCAAGTTTAGACCTCCAACCCAGATGTTTAAATGACCTGCCAAAACTAAACAATGTTCAAGTAGTCTTTCCCATGAAGACCTTAGCAGATAACTTCCAAGATATTTTCTCAAGCCTGAAATCACACCTGGAATCAGGCAGCAATCACTGCATTCACACAATAAATACCTCTGAGAACTACTCTGAATGTACTTATGTGGACATAGTGGTAAACAAGGTGCAAGTTCAGTCCATTATTGATAGTGGCGCTTCTATCAATATAGTCAGCATAAAATTGGCTAAAAAACTAAAAATTGCGCCCGATGTTGCCCACTGTCAGAAATATGGAACCGCTGGAGCACATACAACTATATTGCTGGGCGCCTACAGTACCCTACCACTCAGATTTGGATCCATTGTAGTAACGGCACCTGCAATATTGTTACCAAATACAAACTATGATATCCTAATAAGGACTGATTTCCTGAGTAGATATGGAGTTGTTGCCAATTATAAGGACGATACACTTACCATTCTTTGCCAGACTATTCCACTTTACTATAACCATGATAAGGGAGTTGAGAAAAAGAATCCCAGCTTATTCATAATTCTGATCTACAAAGATGGAGTCATCCTAATTGAGTATTCCAAAGCTCAGTCAAAGATAAAACCACTTCCCACTCAGATTGATGAGTCAAATGGCATTCCGCTTCATTTAAATCAGACCATCACTAAACTGTCCAGAGAATAAATAATCGTCCTGATGGGACTACCAATTAAGATCCCAGAAGGACTTTATGGCGAAGTATATCAACCATGGTCTAAATATCAAACAGAACCAAACATTGCCCCTGGTATTATCATTCTGGGCCATGGAGAAAATACATATCATGTGTGCAAACCTGAAAAAACGGCCCATTTCCATATTCAACATCAAAAATCTTTTTTTGCATCTGTTCCCTACCACAGAAATTTACTCATTTCATGATTTAGAACTTTTGTTAAATTAGGGCTCCCCAATAAGGAAAACTAAGCATAAATAATGATGTCCCTATGGCTGATTTAAGCAACCTGACCACTCTGAGAAAGGCCAAGCTCAGGCTTTATTCTCTAATTATTGGTAATATATTCACAAGATGATTTTGACCTGGGTTGTGCTAATGGTGTCACCCACAAAATTGATACTAGAGATCGTAAACCTATTTTATTACGCCCAATTAGATGCTAAAAATTATCATAGGAGGCAGTATCCAAGGAGATTAAGGAACTCCTCAATAGCGGAATGCTAATCCCTTCAAAAAAGTCCATGGGCAGCATCAATTTTAATAGTGAAAAAGAAGGATGGAAGCAAATGAGTAGTCATCAACTATTATAAGTTAAACAACATGACAAAGAAGGGCTCGTATCCACTGCCACAAATTGATGATGCCTTGGATAGACTAGGGGGCACATTGTTTTTCTCAGCAATGAATCTTATCAGCGGATATTGGCAAATAGATCTTCCCAAAGAGGAGCGCGAAACATGTGCAATCATAACCTAAGAGGGCCTATTCCAGTCAATGAGAATGCCTCAATGGCTCTGCAACAACCCAGCTACATTCTGATGGGCAATGGACACAATCTTGGGAGATTTATAATTGGCTTGTCTACTATTGTACCTTGAAAATATCAATGTCTTCAAATGCACTTTCAACGACCACTTGATGCATTTAGAAAAGGTTTTCAAAAGGCTAGCTCTGTAAACTTAAAAAACCCAGAAAATGTCAGTTTTTCAAAGTCCAACAGAAGTACCTCAGATTTGTGATAGATAAAGTGTGTCTTCAGCCCCAACTCTCTAAATTAGATGCCATTTCCTTAATGAAATGGCATGAATCCAATCGCTGTATTCTAGTATTCCTATGCATGATTGGGTACTATCCCATTTTATTGCCTACTTCACATAACTTAAAGAGCCGCTCTTTTATTTTCTTAAGGATAAGGTCCCATTTGACTTGACTCCAGCTTGCCAAAAACATATGACCAACTCCAATCAGCCCTATTAAGTGCACCTGTTCTTAAATACTCAGACTTTGATTGTGAATTTATTTTCCAAACTGACGCATCCTGAACAACAGTGGGGACCTTGTTATCCAAAGTTGGAGAAGATGGTGAAGAATATCCATTTGCCTTTGCTAGTCAACCTTAAACGTTCATGAAAGGAACTACATGGTAATGTAACAAGAATGCTTAGCTGTCATATATGCTTGCAAGCAATTCTGAGTCTACCTTCATGGTACTCATTTCAAATTTGCTACCAATCATGCTTCTTTAAGATAGTTTTTAACTTAAGAGAACCTGAGGTCTGATTGGCCCACTGGGCATTAAAGCTTCAAGCCTATGACTATACCATTGAGCATCAAGAGGGTACAAAACACCAAAACGCTAACTGTTATCCTGACTACCCACCATCGCAACATTTAGTTGGGCCGCCAATAAGTTGTTTATGAAATGATCACTGGAGAGTATCAGGATGAGCCCAAATCTGTCCAAAGAATACTATCAGCCATATGAAAAAATACAATTGTCAAAAACAGGACACTTTACAAGATTGTCGAGGACAAAAAGGTTATTTTTCCAAGACCATTGCCTGAACAGACCTAATAATGGCAGCGCATACGGCCATTGGGCATGGCGGATTCAAGGAGATGAAAAAGAGTCTGAATCAATCCTACTATGGGAGTCAATGCATTTTGATATCCAAGAAATGCTAGAATTCTGTGCAGAGTGCCAGGAAAAAAACCATTCTGAAAAAGCACATCTTACCAGCATGTTTGGCCCAACTTTTCCTGGACCACTGTATCTATTGACATTGTCAGCCCACTTCCAACAAGCAATATGAAGGCCAAGTACATAATTGCAGCCATCAACCATTTGACCAAATGGGTTGAGGCCAAGGCCATTTGGGAAGCTGGAGCGGCAACCACCACCAAGTTTGTAATTGAAAACATCATCCACAAACATGGATGCCCTCAGAGTATTTTGACCAAAAAAAGAACCAACTTTACCGTCAATGTCCTTGCCAAGCTCAAACAAATAATGGGATTATGTGAAGTGCTTTCTGCTCCCTATCACCCAGAAACTAATGGGACCGTTGAGCGCGCAAATGGGATGTTGGTGAACATTATCTGGAAACTAACCTTGATCAAACCATCCGAATAAGTGTACATATCTAAGTTCATAAGTCTTCACCTAAATTATTTCCTACCATATGTTAAAATCTTGGGCTTTGTGGCTTGCTTTTAGCCCTGGATTTCAAAAGCACAGATTCGTAAATCCTGGTGTTGATTATTTAAATGAGATTAATATACTGGGGCAAGAATTGTATGAAGACTATTATTAGGGTTGATTGCCCAAAAGCCACGTTAGAGTAAAGTCCAACGCCAAACTGGTGCTTCTTCCTCTTGAAGATATGTTGATACTCGTAGGGGACACTTTCCCTATTCCCTTCTCACAGAGCCAAGTGGAGATTTTGACATTGCCAACCTAAGGATATCTGATCCTTGCATTCTTCTCTTAAGAGTAATGTTTGAAACAACCAATGTTTAAACAACTAAGCTAATATCAGTTTGAATCTACTTTTTATTAAGGAATAATTCGGGGTTTTATGTCAGGAATTGGCACACAGCTTTTCAGCTGTCCGCTGAGAATATTTGTGCTCATTATGGTTTGACTCTTAGTGTTAGGCACAGAATCTCATTGGTTACCGTTAAATTGGGTTTTTTAGGCAGTGTAATCCTTGGGCGTTCAGTGGACCAAACATTTGGTATTAGGTACATGAAACCAATTGTTTTGGCCAAAGACAATTCGACTCTCCTCTGGAGTCTGGACGTTTTGGTAGTTTTCAACAACTCCAATCTGTTCCGCTCTGAATGATTCCCTATAAATCAACTATAAAGTATTATCCCAATATCAAAATATTGCTTAATTTCAATGAGGATGATGCCCAAAGAGGTTATCATCTGTCAGCAGCATCATATATCATTGGGGTAGATGCCCAAAAATAATTTATTAGTCATCAACTTCTAATATCATTGGGGATGCCACCCGACAATCTTCTCATCAATTTCCACTATTGCTGATCCTATACAATTATAAATTAATCGTCAAATGTTATATTTGGTCAAAAGGTTGGATTATGTGGTCATAAGCAATTCTGACATATCCCCCTTCTTGACCAGATATCCAATGGAAGATAGAACGCTCAGTAATGGAAGCTGCCTCAGCTGGAAATCATATTTTGTTTGACATAATTTTATGTCCTCAGCGTAGTGCAGTTCTGTTCCCACTCAACGCCCATATGCTCTGCTCAGTTTGATGTCTCTGTATCCTTGATTGCTACCTGTTGCCACCTATTCTCGAGTGCAGTTCCCATGGCATCATGCTGCACCAGTCCCATCTTCACATCAGTTGTAAGAGGTCAACTGGTCCACCTGTATAAACCCCTGGACGGGTCTCAAATCTCATTGATAGGGACTATCTTGGTGTATCTAGTTTCAGCCCTTCCTGATCCTGCCAATGCTCAGGACTCATGCTGACTATTATTACTTCCTCCATGCTTGGTAGGTGAAATATCACTAGATGCATTACTGTTTGAATTATTGTTTTTTTAATATTTTCTATTTTTTTGTATTTTTATGCTTCTTTTTCTTTTTCTTTTTCTTTTTTATTTTTTCTTTTCTTTTTTATTTTAAGTTTTTTTTTTTTTTTAAGTCCAATACTTTAAGTATTTCGCGTGGACTCTATTGACTATGTGACCATCCTAAGTATTCTTGATCATATAGGCATCATTTGCTGACTTGGCAATAATTTCAAATGGTCCCATCCCTAGGGCGTCCAACTTATTTTTTCTCCCAAACCCATGGGTATCACAATAGGCTACCCTATCGCACACTGGTATTCTTTCAACAGAAGTCGATTCTGGTCATCCATTTCCTTCACATTGATTCTCTTCCTCATTGTCATATTGAATGCCCAAGATTAAAAATTAATCAGGATATCAGCCAGTCAGGATAGATAATGTTCAGCACTCATCCCTGAAGATGGCTCTACTCTTGAATACAATATCAGTGGCAATGTGGCTTTCTGCCCATATAACAGTTTGAATGGCGTTTTCTCATTCACCAAATGGTAACTGATATTAAAAGCAAAAGTGACCAAACTCAGATATGCTCCCCACACAGAAGTTTTCCCCATGACCGATTTTTGTAATGTTGAGGCTAGAGTTGCGTTCACTCTTTCCACCATTCCGTTCAATTCTGGACAATATGGGACAAATACAACACCGCAGATTCCCATTAATTCGTTAAGCCTGGGTTTCATACGTGAAGTAAAGTTGGTTCCATTGTCACTGAGAATGACTCGAGGGCAACTGGCTGATAGATCACTTGGTCAAGTATAAACTTCACCATATTATTGCGTCTACTTTGCTGAGGGCTTTCATTTGACCCATCGAGTTAAGTGATCTATTGTGACAATTATATACTTTACTCCTCTGGTGCTGATACTTAAGGGTCCCATAACATCTATGGACACTGTGTGCCATGCAAAAAAGGGCGTACTAACCAATACCCTACGATGTTCTTGTGCAGCTTGTGCAGCTGACATTCCAGAAAACAGGATAAGGAATATACCACATCATAGTTGATCGATTCTCAGTAATAATACTGGCAAATATGATCTACTGTTTTCCTTAGGCCACCATGGCTGATGATCTTGTGAGCGGTTCAAATGATTTCCGCTCATTCTGATGGTTTAGATCATAAAACCTGTTTTCCTTCAATTATTTTGTATAATTGATTGTCCTTAATCTGGTGTTTCCATGTCTTTTCATAATGCATTCCGAATTTCTTGGGGTTCATCCCCAATATCTCCTTCTTCATCTTCTGAAATAGTGTATCTGCCTAATGATAGATCACATGGACAACCACAATCAAGACAATCCATCAGAGTTCTGATCTACCACTCTATCCTTATGAATAACTTCAAAATTGTAGGCTTGCAGCTTTAAAGCCCATTGGGCCAACCAACCTTCTGGCTCATTCAGGTTATGAAGCCAGCGCAGGGATGAGTGGTCAGTATGACTTTAAAGTGCATTCCAGACATGTAGACTCGTAATTGTTTTCAGGCATGGATAACTGCCAGACACTCTCACTCCATCATGGTATAGTTTCTTTCCTCTGGAGACAGAGTTCTGCTCAGATAGGCTACAGGATGTTCATCCCCATTGTCATCTAATTGACTTAGAATGGCTCCAATCGCTGTTAACAAGACATCCGTTTAGATTATGAATTCCTGACTAAAATTTGGATATTTTCACACTGGGCTGCTCATGAGATATTTTAGGAGCTTATCAAATGACTTCTGGGCTTCTTTGTTCTGAAAAAATCCCTTTTTCAGATCCTTTAGTAGGTGAAATAGATTTTCAGAAATTCCATCAAAGTCTTTGATGAATTGGAGATATTACCCAACCATTCCCAAAAAGACTGAATATCCTGAACAAATAACAAAATTGATATCCACCCAATATCTTCTATTTTCATGGGTTGCAGTTGTAATCCATTAAATCTTACAAAAAATACTAAGTATTCAAGTTCTTAATTGAAAAAGTGGCATTTTCTCAGCTTAATTTTTAGAATTACTGGTGCCAACCGGTTGAAAACTTCCTCCGGATGTTCCAAATGATTGGAGAAGGCCCTACTGAAGATGTTGATATTGTCTAATTAGACTAGCACGCAGGATAGCTTCAGATCACTAAGTATTGAATCCATAGCTCGCTGAAAAGTCACCAGTGCATTGCATAATTCTTGGGGCATTCTGGTCAGGTGGTATAGTCCTTGTGCGTTAATTATCACAATTTTTCCAAATCTTCTTTTGAAAAATCAATTTGCTAATAACCTGAAATCAGGTCCTTAGCTGAAAAGTATTTTGCCTCCCCCAGGCAATCAAGCGCGTCGTCTATTTGGGGGAGCGGATAGGAGTCTTTTTTAGTGATCTTGTTTAGCTGGCAATAGTCAATCACTACTTGATTTGATCCATCCTTCTTTTTTATTAACAGGATTAAACTCTCCCTTGGGCTCTATCGCGAAATTGACCTTGTGCTCCACTAGTGTGCCAGGCCAACCAGTATGAAGACTGGTAAACCTTTGCTATTTCACCTTCATTGGCGTACCAACCCTATAAGTTCTGCATCCAACCTACCCAATTAACCACCAATGGCTTCGCTTTTAGCCCCAGGCATCCTCTGCGTGTGCCCAGCAAGTCCTGCCCCCTTCCTGGGCGGCTCAGGCACTCCCGCGCTGCCCCACCCTTGTGACCCTTCAACAATCCATCTGGGCATGCCCTGGCAAGTCCATCCCCCTTCTTGGGAGGCAATGGCACCTCCCGCGCTGCACCCTGCTAAGGTTGGTGGATATACAGCTCATCCGCTGGTAGCCAGCTGACCAAGTTCCCACTGGTTCCTCATAGAGATGAGGTATGGGAGCTGGCAACGCCAGACACTCAAGGTGTGATCACCTGCGCCTTTTGGGGATCTCCTATAATACCTTTCCCGCTCTAGTTGCACCAAGTTACTTCAAACAAACAGGAAAGATGACAAATGAGAGATGTTTATTAGGAGCAAATAACCGACTATTTATACTATTTTCAGGGCTACTGCGCTCAAGTACTCTTTGGCCAATCATCTGCTGGATAACCCATCAGCATCTTAATGCCACAACATTCTATCAGATCAGAAACTCTATTCATTTATTTTCATAGTGAATCCCTCCAGATCTGCTCACTGTTCATCAAACTAATATTAGGTCAATCCATCCTCAGCATAAGTCGCTGGTTAATCATATATAAACTCATAAATAAATAGGAATTTGATCATTCTTGGAATGAGTTGCTGGTGCTCTGAATTAGATGACGGAACCATTTCGGATGAGTTGTAACGGATTCATCAGCTTTCCGCTGGAAACTCCCACAACGACCTTTGGATGGCATTTTGGCGGCGAACACAGCTTCTGTTGAACCTAAACTCGAACAAACATATAACATTAAATAGTCTTAAACTAGGCGAAAGCAGGCAATTATGCCATATTAATGAGACCCCTAATTTGGATACTATTGGAAGGATTCATCTGGTTAAAATCTCGACATTGCCCTCCCCTTAACCAGATGATATCCTTCTTTGTGAACCACCCCAATGGTGGGTAAAGACCTCCCAGCGCCCTCTCAAAGGAGGCTGGTCTTAACCAGTTGCTTCCACCACTCCATAACCAAAAACTCCAACTACTCAAGCCCACCAGCGAAGCCCTCTGTAGTGAGCACCAATGTCACAAATCGACTTTGAGCTCCACTAGTTTGCCAGGCCAACTAGTACGAAGACTGGTGGCCCTTTGCTATTTCGCCTTCATTGGCGTACCAACCCCTATAAGTCCTGCGTCCAACCTACCAACTATCCACCAATGGCTTCGCCTTTAGCCCCAGGCGTCCTCAGCATGTGCCCCGGCAAGTCCTGCCCCCTTCCTGGGTGGCTCAGGCATTACTGCGCTTCCCCACCCTTGTGACCCTTCACCAACCCATCTGGGCATGCCCCGGTGAGTCCATATCACTTCTTGGGCAGCTATGGCATCTCCCGCGCTGCACCCAGCTTGGATTGGTGGCTATACATCTCATCCGCTGGTAGCCAGCTGTCCATGTTCCCACTGGTTCCTCATAGAGATGAGGTATGGGAGCTGGCAGCGCCAGCCACTCCTGGTGTGATCACCTGCGCCTTTGGGGATCTCCAATACTACCTTTCCCACTTTAGTTGCACTAAGTTACTTCAACAAACAGGAAAGATGGCAAATGAGAGATGTTTATTAGGAGGGAATGAATGACTAGTTATACTTCTTTCAGGGCTACTGCGCTCAAGTACTCTTTGGCCAATCATCTGCTTGATAACCCATCAGCATCTTGATTCCACAACATTCTATTAGATCAGAAACTCTATTCATTCATACTCATAGTGATTCCCTCCAGATCTGCTCACTGATCACCAAATTAATACTAGGTCAATCCATCCTCAGCATTAGTTGCAGGTTAATCATATATAAACTCATAAATAAATAGGGATTCGATCATTCTTAGCATGAGTTGCTGGTGCTCTGAATTAAATGATGGACCCATTTTGGATGAGTTGTAACGGATTCATCAGCTTTCCGCTGGAAACTCCCACAACGACCTTCAGATGGCATTTTGGTGGAAACGCAGCTTCTGTTGAACCTAAACTTGAACAAACTTATAACATTAAATAGTATTGAACTAGCCAATTAGCCGGCAAATTACACCTGACTAACTGAAACCCCTAATTTGGATACTATTGGAAGGATTCATCTGGTTAAAATCCTGACAGGCTCAATTTTGGAACAAGTAAAACATGTTACACTAACTTGCTTATTTTATTGCTGACCTCTGCTTCTGCTGCTCTTGACCTATGAACAGGTCTCATTTGTATCGGTGGACATTCCCCAAATCAACTTTGTGGAGTACATTTTTTGCACATCCTAGTCATGATCGTTCTGAGTGAATATTTTCCAATATTTTTCAAATAATCAGATCATCTCTTCCTTCTAATTTGTAGTCAGATCGGCTATCTGCTCACGATCCACTAATACATTAACACTTTTGGGAACTCCTGCTGGCAATCCATTCCAGAAAATGATTGAAATTCATGAAAACTAAATAGTTCTGCCTTTGGGAGCAAGTGAAGACTTGCAATGGTCTGATTTTTTCAATTTTCATTGGCTTCTCTCCCATATTGGCTATTAATACTCGAATCTCTTTGTGACCTGGCATTAAGCTCCCTGGCACAACCCACAGTTCAATCCTTGATTTTTCCCAGGAATTTGATTATTTCTCCATATAGCTGTTCTTGAAGTTCCACATTACCCTGGTATTAACTATGATTTGAACCTCAACTGAATAGTGTCACTGTGTTTGCCCTTAGAGGATTTCCTCAATTCTCTTTAATTTCTGTCAGCATTAGTTTCCATTTCCGCCTAACTAGTTTATAGTGAATTGGTATAATACCATTACTATAATAAATTGACAAAAGTTGTTCTTCTTTGTCAGCGGAGTTTCTAACTTTCTCTGGTCAACCAAAGGAAACGTCTGCCCCAATATCGTCAGGGTGTTTTCTTCAAAATTGCCATTTCACCTCATACTATCTCAAAAACTCTGTCCTGATAAGTATGTCATAGTTTGGATTGGCCAGCACTATAGCGGGAGCTAACACCATCAGCAATCCAAACCAAAGTGGTAGCGCACTGTAGGCTCCATATGAGATGGTAACATTGGTCCAGCCATTCCATACTCTTATCAGTGCTCCAAATATAGTGAGATTTTCATACATTTCACCAATTTGGTGGAAATGATGTTGACTGGCGCTCCACTATCAAGTATGGCTCAGACTCTTATTCTATTGACTAAAATATTGACATAGGTACACTCCAAGTACTGTAATAAAGTATTTAATGAATGGATAGTGGCCTTATTCACCAAATCAAGTGTGTGGATTATTTGAGCGAATAAATTGGGGAATGACTCCTTGATCGCGCTGATAGGTAAAAAAACGTTAGCCTCATCCAACATTGTAGTGACTAAGTCTTCAGGGCTCTTGGTGGATCTAACTTTCTCTTCTAGCTGTTGTACGTAGGGCTGAGCAACAGCACTAACAATTTTGGGATCGATCTCCTTCACTTTGGCCTAAAGTTATAGTGTTAACATCCAAGTTAATTCCCAGATGGAGCGGATCTTGCGAGTCATCATCCATGAAAAGATCAGAGATATAAATTTCCTCTCACATTATGTCAGGCAGGACAGGTTTATCAGCTTTAATAGATCATCCCTAATATAGACTGCTTGTCCTTTTCCTGAATCTGAACCAGTCTCTTGAGGTTAAATGAGATTAATATGATCTTTTAGTTTTTTTCCTGACACTGGGCAATCACATGGGCCAACTTGTCGCATTGGAAACAGTGGTTTGTTGATTTGTCAGCTTGTTTTTGAACTTCAGGTTTACTTCCTGACACAACTCGACCCTCAGATTCTTTAGATGGCTCAGCAAATTTGACAATATTTTGG